>JAIPMN010094090.1:0-13366 GCA_020650975.1 Apostichopus californicus | reverse complement strand
TATATATCTACATATATTTGTGTTGCTCTGTTTAGTTTCTGTTGTAAAGTAATTGTAAACTCTGATATCATCAAATCATTAGATCAAACCTTTCTGTCACCAAACGTGAATAGTAATAATTGTTACATATTTGATCGACGTATATACGCTAGTGTGATTTCAAATGGCTCAATATAATATGGAAAATTCCGTTGTTACTACTGGCCCAAGAATACAATATATTTTTGAAGATATTCAAATACAGTTTGCTTGACTAGAAATTTGCGACACGATTGATAAGCAGAACAGCCGTACTATGTACAGTCAAAACTTCCACAGGTTAAACAAAGTCAAACCAGAGGCGTTTACAATCTTTCAAAAATTGATGAAAGTCCAAATTCCATATTTGTGTAGCTGATATCGTATGGTCCTTTATATACAGTGTAAATATCATATTGATAATGACTAGTATCATATAGAACGTATCAGTGACACGGGGACTCATTTGAGAGTTGTCTTCTGTCCATAATATATTGAAATAACTATAACAGCAGGGGATTAACTTGATATTACGGTGAGGAAATATCGATAAATAATATTTATTAACTCATGGAAGCTTACTATGATTATTTCGAATTCACTTTATAAGTATTTTCTTCAATGCACAGGACTTCTAACTAGAAGCATGTGGAACCCTACCGAGTTTGTTGTGTTGGCTTGTTTCATGGCGTCTATCCCATTATCAGGTATGTGCCGACGTGCACGGGCTTATCCGTGATTCATACGTGGTTATGTCAGTATGAGACGAGTCATGAAATTTTCATTTCACATTAATACTAAACATTGCACGTATCCTGTAAGAACACATTCTAGCATCATAAAACTAATGCCAAATATTTTGTTTCTCACGGTTAGGTTTCATAGATCTTGTCCAATATATGTTCTCTCTGTGTTGGTTAACACAAAGGAAACGCATATGTTAATCTCTAAGACAAGATGAATCTAGTAGTAATGTCGTCATGTATCAAAGTTCATGGTTGGTGTCATTTGTTTCACAATTTCAGAATTAATAGCAGTTAGTTACAGAACAACCGGGTATTATACGCATGCTTTGTTTAATATTGATATGTTACACTCCGTCTTTAGGGTGACTGAAATAATGTCAGGATATGAGAACACGATAACAGCATGATACGAATACATTTTACGAAATATTTTATCTCTTGCAATAAATTCAGTACAACACTCGTGCCATTCTTAACACACAAGATATAGGTTAACATGAGACAAATACGGAAGAGAAGAAGGGACACCTTATTGATAAAATATGTACTTATATGCATGTATATATATATATATATATATATATATATATATATATATAGCTATAGAATTTGATATATATACAGATATAGATGTATAAATATCAATATATATATGTATATGTATATATATATATTAATATGATATTATTAGACCATTGCAGAAAAATATGATATGAATCATATATGAAGACAAAGGAGTACTGTTTTAGAAGTCTTTGTTGGGACGAGTGATGTGTGACTTAATACGAAAGATCCAATCGATTTCTTTCCGTATATGTTCAGTTACACTTGAAGTTCTTGAAGACTTGAAGTTCCACAAATATATGTAATCCGTTCTTCCTATTCTTCGCTCCTTAATTAGCTGCCTGTATATTTCATGGTTTATTTGGTGCTGATTCTATCAATTGAAGACTATCACCTATTTGTATTTCTTTGATAAGATATGCTACCATAGTTTTTTTTTATAGTAAGTATTAAATACTTTTCTTATCGTCAAAATGTGACATAATCCTTGTTCAGAAACGATGGCTGTTTTTGCATATTTTGGTCTACATCTTAAGATGATCCTAGTTGGATCAACACGTGAGCTCCCTGATCATTTTTTACCGAATGTGCAAGCTTTTAAGGTTACTGAACATAACTGGTTCATGCATAGCTTCTTGTTTCCAGCTGCTGAACTGCATTGTCCTGTTTCCGCGTATGCCGAGATAGACAATTACGCCGTGCTAAATTGCAGTCTGGAAGCCTTTCATAATCTGTACTGGTACAAAGACACGTCAACTGGGACAAGTCCAATCGTGAAGATAGAAAATAATAAGAAATACATTTTAGAGCGGACTGGTCACTTTAATATTTCCGATGATGGATCTTTGCTAATACGTGACATCAAAGGAGAACACCTTGGAAGATATGAGATCATTCATTTCCGTCGCGACAACGAAATTGAGAAATCCAATGTGGAACTTAAACTAGCAGGTAAGTAAAAATAAAATATCCAGGATATGCAAAGAGTTTAACCGTGTCTTATCCAATCCAATAGTGTTTTAATTGTTGTTTCTGTGTAAAACTGAGAGTGAACAGTTAATGTTATAACACACATAACCACCATAACAAACATACATATTTCTATGAATCACGCGAGTTTCAACACAATTGTCTCCAAGGTTATATATTCATCGGTTTATATTTTGTTTTCACTTCTTTTCACTTCACAGAAAAGCCAAGTAAACGGTGTCCAAAGATTGCAGACTGTGCTAAGTGCAATGAATGCACTTTAGTAATGAAGGTTGGTAACGACGTATCTTGTACTAGCTTGGAAAGCCGGCCTCTAATAAATGTAACATTGAACGTTCTGGACGACGACGGGTCTACCTTTACGGATCCTCTTGGTACTGTCTATTACAACAATGTATCAGATACATGGAATACATCATCGACAATTCACGTAAATTCCCCGAATTGCAGTAGGTCTTTCAATCTTACTTGCTCGGTGGTAGGAAACAACTTTTTTGACCTTTCATACAGCTTTGCAGTTATCCGAGTTGGTAAGTAACTTTGTAACCATATGTAAAATACGTATCACATAGAAAAGTGTAATGCTCGTCAATCTTCTCAATCTTTACAGACTAACGTGTCATATTAATGTGTTCTGTGTATATATTATTACTCGGGAGGTCGTTGATGTACAGTGTTATTTCATATTATGAGGTATAATGAGGCCTAATTGCTTCTTTGTTTGCATGCACATTATATCAAGTTTTAGATGCAGATCTGCAAACTATCTTTCTGCGATAAATATAGTACACGAAAGATATATACACAGAATAGTATGCGTCATAGTTAATATTAAATTAATATGCTTATGTCCTCAGATTCAGATGACTGTTCAGCAACAAAACCAGACAAAGAAAATGAAAGCGAGGATCCACATATCTTCATTGTATTTAAGAGGTTTTTCATGCAGATTGTGATAGTCGGGACTGTGTTAGTTGCACTGCTATGCATAGGCATTCTTGTTGTATGTGTATACAGAAAAAGAACGAATGGTAGGTATATATTATATTTAGGCAAAATGGCAGCATTTTGAACCATTTTATACCTAATCATGGAACACTAAATTACAATGGAAGAATGATCAGGGCCTTTGTACAAATTAAGCTTAACGATACGTTCTACCTTTCCGAGTTCACACACATATTTTAAACTGTTCAACTAGATACGTTGGTATTGACGACACTCGTGGTAAGCGATGTTTGAATATGATCAACTATAAACCTGTTTATCCCTTTCGTCCATCAATCATTAGAGAACCGAGAAACCGTATCGCTGCATGAGATCGACGATAATAAACGGTACAATCAATAACTCTTCTCTATAGAGAATGATACTCCAAAGAGCATTCCTAAGAATATAGGGTTTCAGTTAACCCTCTCATATTTAAAGCATCACCGCTCAAAATAAGACAAGAATGAACAAAAGATTTGGATGCATCAGAAAACCGGTTGAAAGCAGCGTTTGGTGAAAAATCAAAACAAATATAAGAAAAAACCTTACATACAACATATACAGTGGAGATTATCGCTTCATTTTTTTTATTACATGACTTTTAAATATAATTAAAAGATGAAACGATCAGAACAGTCTAGTTTAATTCAACAATAACAAGTTTTAGCTTAAGCTAAACAATGTCTATTAAATTTTCTCTGCAGATAACACTAATCGAAAAAATAATGATAACGTAGAAGTTGCACTGGTAAGTCATATTGTAGAAAGTGCATATGTCTAAACGAATTGGGCATGTCTGTATTGTGGTTTTATAACGTATAGTAATTTGTTGGAATTCAAATTTGATGAACGATAATTATATTTGTATAAAAAATGTGTGTTTAATATTAATTCCTCAATATTTTATGTGGTTCTAAGTCATAAGCTATAATACCGCTAAACTAGAAGAAGGAAAGTATGCAAGTCATCACCAAATGTGAGAATTGTATTGTGTTAAAATGTTATACTCTTTATTGATTATAAGGTCGTGTACATGTTATATATGCAATGTGCGCCGACTACATTATATTGGCAATGTCAGTGCAGTCCTTGTAATTGATTTTCAAATTAACCATGTGGTTTTAAAACTGTTATAGCATATTTGATATTTTCATATACAAAATGGACAAAGATTTTTTTTATCCATACAGCCACTTTTGAACGTAGAAGGGGCAAAAACAGGAATTACCACAATCTCTAAAGGTAGTATCACATTTGTTTTCCATATTAAGGTTTGCTACATTTTAACTATTATGTAGGGATAAATGACCAAACCAAGATCTTCACACAAAAAAAGAAAACTAATGCTGTTTTATAGGATATAAGAAATTGACTAGACAAATTACGTTTAACGTGTCACTCAGTACTGGAATTTATTGCACTCTACTAATATTATTAATTCGATTGCTCTAAACACACCGAGGAGCTCTTGATCACATCAAATGAAACTTTTCTAACTATTTCTTCCTTCTTTCATAATTAGACCTAGAGGAAATGACAGATCGCCTAATAAAGTATCTCACAGACGAATACAACACACTTAGCTTCATCAAGCCTTTACCATGGGGAAGAGAAATACATATAAAACATGTATATACTGAACCATCTTTCAATGTTATCACGCCAGGAAACAGTTACAGTGTCTCGAGTACTGACTTTCTTGAATCAAGTTTTCAAGATACCAATAAAAGAGTCATATTCATTGCCGCACTCGGTCATGGGAAGTCAACGCTGCAGCAGTATTTAGCGTGGAAGTGGTCCGAAAAATCGAGAGAATCTAAGAACGAGAGACTTTTGTTTTTCTTGCACGCTAAAGATATTGACATTAATAATGGGATAGCAGAGGCTTTGCATTCCAAAAAACGAGCTGATTCTCAGCAGTTCTTTACGGTGGAAGAACTAGCCTATGTACTAACGAATAGGAAATGCCGCATTGTCATTGATGGATTAGATGAAATTGCACCAAACACTCAAGAAAGGAAGAAACACAACGTTCTGACTCCTAGTGATATTCAAATAAGACGACTTTTACAGAACTCGAATTTAGATGGTTATCCTGATATGCAGCTCTGGGTTACTTCTCGAGAACTTGATAACGCCTACTTTTCATCACCGTTTACGGCAATTCATATGCGAGCACTCACGAAAGAACAGCTGGAACACTATGTTGAAAAAGTATGTAAGTTTTATTTGTCTGAAGATTTTGAGGAAAATAACGCAACTGTATATTCAATAAACCGAGAAAACACTGGTAAATTGGAATCGAACGAAGACCCAAATAATATGGAACCAGATTTTTCTACACAAAACGCAGCTGTCCAAATGCATTTGGAAGATAAAGAGTTTATTCAACAGTTCGGTACATGTCCACTTCTTATGACGATGTTCGTTCACATAATAGCTTCAGAGGTAATATGCGCAGGACCAAAGGAATTGAACATTGATATTAATTCATTTTCATCACTGGTTAATGCCGCCAAAGAATGCTTAATAAAGAGATATGTGCAGAAACCGTACAACACAGTAGAAAGGAAAACTATTGAACATATTGAAGAACGTTTAGGCGAGATTTCTGTAAATAATGACAAACTTA
Organism: Apostichopus californicus; assembly: GCA_020650975.1. Taxonomy (NCBI): domain Eukaryota; kingdom Metazoa; phylum Echinodermata; class Holothuroidea; order Aspidochirotida; family Stichopodidae; genus Apostichopus; species Apostichopus californicus. Next base: position 7,426 of record JAIPMN010094090.1, on the reverse strand, counting down.
GTTCATGTTGGCAGTCAAGTCAGTTAGAAAACACATTAAGTGCTGCTGAAATGAATATAGCACTAGCAATAGGATTATTACAGCAAAATCATTCAAAAGGAAACGATAATAACCTACCTTATTCGTCGCTAAGTGTTGAATTTTATCATCCGTATATTCAGGAATTAATCATTGCTCAATATCTTACGAGTTGTTCTCAAAACAAGCTGCCGACCGTTTTCGAAATGCTAACCAAAAATACATCAGAAAGCAATAGAATTGCAAGGGTATTACAGTTTATATGTGGAACAAGTGGCGATAAAGCGAGATCTGTCCTAGAATTTCTGGCCGATAAAGGACTGTGGGATGTATTAGTGGACTGCTATTACGAAGTAGCTGAAGAAGCAAAACAGACATCATTTAAAGTCATAAACGAAAATTTATCAAAAAGCAGCAAAATTAACATAGATAAATTGGAAAGGAGGTATCACAAGAAGGCGGCGATAGCTTTTTGCGAGAGCTGTAAGACAAATAAGGTAAGTTCAAAGCGACATTCTTTATAGCACTTACATATTTATTGTGCTAATTAGGGCATATAAACATGTCTTATTATCACGTCATCAAACTTGCTGTTGAGTTTTATTCCATTTAATATCGTTACATTCATATATTGAAGATAGTAGCAGTTTAATACCGATATCACCTCAGTTTGATGTTACTTATGTTTTTATTAAATATATTTCTTACCTTTTACACAGGTTTCTGTAGAGTGTATGTCTTTTAGATATTCAGATGGTCATTTGAAGATGGTTCCAGATGAATTTACAAAACAAATTACTCTCCCAAAGATGAAGAAGGTCTTATTTGTTGGCATGTCCATCAGCAGTGACGATACTTTAATAGCCCTTATTCGAATGGCAAATAATCATGCCATTGAAACTCTCGGGTACGGAGTATTATAGCTATTTGTCTTAAAAGTTGTAACAAATTTAGTAGCACAATTTAGAAATACATATAAAAACAACGAAAAGTGTAAACGTTAATGCGAAACTGCTCATATGGCAGCAAATGGAAATAAATAGAAATGTTTTGTGTTTTAAAAAATATTAAGTTAAGATTTAAACGCTAAGATCACTTTGTGCCAGGAATTTTGTTATCGTTCTTGTTGTGTAACAATTATTCATCAATACTAGGAATACAAACACTTTGCATCAAATGTCATTTCCCTTTTGGTATTGTTCTACATGATTCTGCTTCAGATTCTTCTTCTTCTTGCAGATTCCAAAATTGTAATTTCTCAAGTAACATAGAAACACCAGACAAACTTCAAGCATTGAATAAAAGCATTAACGTTGAAGGTGAGAGTTTATCTTTCTCAAAAGAATGTGGTATAACTTCCTATTTCATATAAAGAACATTTAATGGTCTCAAAAGTATTTCAGGCTACCGTTTATCTGCCCTCTATCTTATTCGTTGAAGGTTTTAAAGATCCGTGTAGTGCACCATCACTCATGACATTATCCTCACTCTCCTTATATGGGTTACTGAAAAGAGAAACTCCATATTGAATCAACGTTCACATGTTCATTGTTCTAGGAAAGTAATAGAATTAAGTATTTAGTACATGTATAAAGAATAGTTAATATTGCCTGCTAAATGATTGGAGCCGAAGCGATGTACCAAAAGGTTAATTATATATGTTATTTTTAAATGTAATGCTTTAAAACTCTAAATATAACTTTGTGACTGTTAAAAAAAATATATATATATATTTAATGTTTTAAAATCCCAAGTAGTTTAAGTTTTGAAAAATTATTTTATTAGAACAGAAATCACGAAAAGAAACTGTGCGGGCATGAATTTGGGGAAAGGGGGGTGCTGTGAGTAATAATATAAGAAGGATTATTCATCCCCGGCTAACCGGTTCAAGTCGGGAATGTCTCTTTAGAAGATGCCTTTCGTACTGCTATCGCCGACGAATTAAGCTGATGTATATATTATGTTTACAGTGCTGAAAATCAATTCCCAATTTGAAACTGAAGAAGTATTGGATTTTAAAAGTGGAAAATGGAACCGTTATGGCTAACAAAACTCAGGTTAGTATTATAATATGGGCTTTCATCAAATACTTAATGTTAGGGAATTGAAATTGAAAACAGTCGCAATACGTTCTTATTTAAATTCCAACTCATTGAAAATCCCATGTTTAGTGGATAAAAACTGAAGGAATTATCACGAAAAAAAAAGAAAGAGAATTTCAGCATGACGATTATAAACAATGTGGAATATACGAAGCATAAGTTGTGATCGACATATACTTAGGAAGGATAGATCAGTTGGTGAATAAACGTTTACTCCTTTGAAAATTGAGCGTTTTGTAATCGACGTTCTTAAAAGAATTGCGAAAGAAGTTTCATCAACATGTTGGAAAGTTGCAATCTAAATGCGATTTAACTGATATCCACAATTCTCACCAAATTGAAAATTATTTTAAAAAGCGTATAAAACTTACTCTTACTGTTATATGTACTTAACATATGCTTATTTATAATTTGTCACTCTTGTAAAATATATATTTATTGACATTTTTATGTTACTTTTTATTTTTGTATTAAGGCGGATCTTAAGCAGTAGACGGTGCTTGAAAGACACCAACGTGTAAGACAAAGTGAATACTTAAAACCAGTCTGGAGAAAACTTCACTATACGAAATCAGACATGAGGGACAAACAATTTTATGATGTAGCCTGAGTGTCTAACCATAAAATCCATCACAGGTGTTACTGTACTATACACAGATGACTGTTTATAGACTGTAGGATTATGCTAGTAAAAGTATTATGTTTCAATTAGAAATGTTCATCAGATTGAACCCTCTGACAAAGATTTATGAATAACGCGTTTGCAAAGTAAATAAATATTGAAGAGATTTATGGTGTTATCTGGGTAGAATTTTTAGATAAAGTTTACTCACTGTCAACAAAATCTTTGTAAGTTTACAAGGGAAAGAACTGGCAACAAGTTTCACACAATATCTTATGTAGTTTTTGGTCAGTCTGTACAACTACATATTAAACGTAATTTTACAGACTTCCCAAAAAACTACATAAAATATGTGGGAAACTAGTTGTCATTATCTTTCACTGTAGAATTACAGATTTTTGACTAAGAATAAAATGTTCTGTTATTTAAAATAAACTGAAAAATAATCATGCAGCATGCTTTTGAAAGATGTATAAAATGACTTTTTATTCAAACAAAACTTTAAAGCCGACTAAGAGGGCCAAACAACGGTTATGAGTAACGAACTATGTTAGTTGCAAGCTCCACTTCAAAACTGGTAACCGTTCCACTTTATATGAACAAATGTTATGTAAGTAAGATAAATTTGTAGAAATATATTTTGGATCCAAATCAGTTCTTATGCCTGCAAAATGCAAGTGACGATTGGTACGTTCAGTACAATTAACGACTTAGTCGATAGGCATTAAAGTTACACACATACCTTACAGCCTACCAGCGAACGTAACAAGTCTAACTATAACGTGAGGCTAACACTTAGCAATAACCGTGGATGACCAACTAACGTGTTGAAAATATAGTCCGCTCTGTTTAAATTTGTAAAAATATTGATAGGTTGCACTTACATTCAATAAAGAGCTCTGTTATCCAAATGGTCATATTTCAAACGATAATTTGAGCCGATGGGGGAAGGAAACAAATCATACCTACCGTTAAAATTGCGAAGCGCGGCGTCTTCGTTGTGCGAACTGAAATTCAGTGAGACACATACCCGGGTGTTGATGTAGCTGAATAACTACTGTAAATTGACACATGACTCTGTGGTTTGAGCATTATGAGATGTTACTACTTATAATTAAGTGCATAACTACACAAAAGTTCGTCAAATACAAAAATACTATGATTTTCAGTTTGTATAAAAAGGTAAACTGAGGTTTTCAATAAGCAAACATGAACATTATACTGATTACAGTAAAAGCTGTGTTAGAATATAAACATTTTACTCTTCGTAATTTTACAGATAGTCTTTACAGTGTTATGGCACTAAGTTAGATAAGGATCGATTGTAGCTTTGGACGCTTTTTGGAAGTGAGATAATCTGTACCAGAAAAAAAAGTTAGAGCCATGTCTCTATTTGATTTAACGTACTGAAAATATATTGCCAATGTTTCACTATCATGGTATCTACCTTTATTTCGAGGAAACGAGAAGAGGGGGTGGTTTACCCCCCTCTATCGACAACAAACATTTATGAATCGAAACTGTATCCATCAGCAGCATTACCAGAAGACTGTATAAAGGCCTTAATCTACTGTGTGTGAGCAGTACGCTATATTCTTTCTGCCGCACACGAGTCGAGGTTTGAGTATGGATAACATCTTCTCTTGGTTTTTGCGAGATCCTGACATCAACGATCAACTTGATTTAACTAAGCACTATTTGCTTCAATGAACGAACCTCATAACGATATCTTATTAAATGTATACATATACAGTGACAAGAGGATGAAGACTGAGGACATTGTAAATGCTAACGGTGTTGGGAAGTCATCGAGGGGGTGGGAGCATTTATTTCATCAATAAAAACAAAATAAAGTAAAACAAATGCAAATAAATGTTTTTTGTTGTTGTTTTCTTGTTTTATCATTTCTTTTCACAATTCTTTATTTAAACGAACCAATCACTACTTAACAAATGTTATAAAGTATAATTCAATTCGACATAATTGTAATCAATTTTTCCAGCCACCGTAATATAAAATCTTTTTGGATATGAGGCATTTCTCTCTCTCTCTACGTATATATTTTTCTTATTATTTCTTTTTATAGTAAGCTTAAAACTAAAAATAATCGTCAATAAAAACATGTTAAAATATAAATATGTATTATTTCTTTTCACAGTTCTCTAATTTATACGAACCAATAACCACTAAACAAATGTTACAAAGTATAATTCAATTCGACATAATTGTAATCAATTTTCCCAGCCACCGTAATATAAAACTTCTTGGATATGAGGCATTTCTTTCTCTCTCTCTCTATGTATACATTTTTCTTATTATTTCTTTTTAAAGTAAGCTTACAACTTAAAATAATCGTCAATAAAAACAGGTTTAGATATGAATATGTATTATTTCTTTTCACAATTCTCTAATTTATACGAACCAATCACCACTAAACAAATTTTACAAAGTATAATTCAATTCGATAGAATTGTAATCAATTTTCCCAGCCACTGTAATATAAAATCTTCTTGGATGTGAGGCATTCCTCTCTCCGCTCTCTCCACCTCTCTCTCTCTCCACCTCTCACTCTCTCTCTATGTATATATTTTTCTTATTGTTTTTTTTAAAGTAAGCTTACAACTAAAATTAATCGTAAGTAAAAACAGGTTAAGATATGAATAAAGATAAGATATAATAAAGATAAGATATAATAAAGATAAGAATTAATACCAGTATGCCTATATTATGTTTATAGTTACGATATATATAATACCCTACCACCTTTCACACTTTTGACCCTAAAAAAGCTTCCTACAATACTTATTTCCTGAAATAATTTCTTAAAATACATCATAATATATGTCGTAAAATACGCCCTTGGGGTGGTGATGGTTGCTGCACCCCTAATACTTCTACCTCATATTAAGCAATTTATGTGAAATCATTTCTCGCTATAATAGAGTAGAAGCAGCTGCAGTAATAGCTAAATCAACCCGTACATTCCGCCTGCAAAACATGTCGATTTACATTTAACCCCTTTTTTTTGTAAACAGAGGGATATTTCCATGTGTATCACAAGCAAATATTGCCTCGTTCTACTGCCATGTCCCATTTGCATAAAACACTAGGCCAGGACGAATGTACCTAGTAGATGACTGAATCTTTTCAAATACTTCTCTACGGACACAATCTCCCCCATTAGTTTGGAAATATTTTTTCTTTTGTGAATTATTAAAAAATAAATAAAATTTCAATTGATTTTTCTTACTCATGTCACTCACTCTGTTGACAGACAAAATCTTTAGATACTCATTACTGTGCGACTACATTATCAAACTTTGCAAACTGTTGCAGAGCAAAATTAAGTTCTTTTCGGCAGTTTTCAGTTATATACATTTTCATAGATACATGATAAACATATAGTTGATCGTGTTAATTATCGAGATAAACATTTCCAAACAACTTTGTTTTATTTTTATTTTGTATTTGGTCCTGATGTCATCGTTGCCCAAAGTACTAATTTAGATAGACCAAGCTCTGAAACTACATACCAGTCAAATGATTCTTGGCGGCATTTATATATTATTACATCAGACGGTGAGTATGTGGTTATTAGAAAAATGTTACAAATCAAATATAGTAACAGTAACCTCTGCGTAGCCTCTAAGTTACTAATAATGTTAACATAACTAATTTCCCGCTATCAGGGGACCACGTTAAATAAACATATACATTACCAGGGAAACATGAAGCCAAGTTGCAGTATAACCAAATATCTCTCCGTATATAAGTAAAATAGCATGTCTCTTCCTTTGTGAAGCGAATTACAAATGATATCAAGAGCAAAGTAACATGTATATTGATTCGTTGTGCATAGCATACTTCACATGTTTACTAACGAATCGGTAACGTCTGCTCTGGCAATAAAACCAATAAAAGTCAAGTTGCAATTTAACTGATCTTATTGAATGCCCAGTAAAAAAAATAACAAGTAGTTTGATTATTTCACAATTTCAAGTCACGTAAACTCACCAGGCAATTATTAAAATAAAATAAAAAGTGACTCGAGATTTCCGTCTTATATGACACATAGAAGTATGTAAACATGTCTGATCTGGTTGATATACTAGTGGTATGAATCGTTTCTTGTTGCGAGATTAAAGGATTGATGAAGAGACAAAACCACAAGTACGTATAACGCTAACTAAGGCAGTCATATAAATACGCCAAACAATTATTATATATTGGAGGCTTCACTGTCAAACTAATTGATACTCACGAGATGCGTGTTGACAAAATAATTGTTTTGTCATTTCAAGGATAGGCTTTATCGGTTAACGGTATTCCTTGCTGGCGACCTGTGAACAAACGTGGTAAACATAACTTAAACATAATATATTTCAGTATATTTCAGTTGCTTTCCAACTGTTCATACTTCAATTGGTGGATTTAAAAATTCCTATAGAACCTTAGTTACATTTACTTTCTAAATTGATTACTTTAAGAATGTCGGGTCTTTACAGTATTAATTTTGTTGCATTTGTTTCACTATATAGGTATTCGTTGCATATATTATGTCTAGGAAATCACATTAAATATATGACTGACAGAATGTCAACACCGATAATATTGTCTAAAGTATAAATTGAGGAGAACATGAAACGATTTAATTATGTTTCGCATTTACTGTGGTTTAGTTTCA
>JAIPMN010094074.1:0-13229 GCA_020650975.1 Apostichopus californicus | reverse complement strand
AGTGGTTATTCATTTTTTATTTGGAGATGCCTAGCCAAGTAATAACGATCCCATCGAACTGCTTAAATACTAATTCTAGTAACGCTCAATCTAGGCTAGTGTGGTAGTATTAGTTTAGTAGGGGGGCTTATGAGTAAGGCTACTACAGTACAGTATATGCCTAGTCACGCACAGTCAGTGTAGGAGAGTATCGATACAGAAATAGCCTATAGGCTAGGAGGGTCTAGTCTATGTTATGCTACAGTTAGGGCGAGGCCTAGTAGTGGTACTACAATGCTTGTAAGTAGTAGCCTAGGTCTAATGGTCTAAATAGGTCTACATGTGGTGTCTGCTAGTAGGCCTAATGCACCTATCAAATGTACGATGCACCTCCGACCCCCAGGATAGTTGCGTCATGTCCAAATTAAGCTGAACATTGACACATCATTGCGTAGATAATATGACACACCATTGCGTTATTTAAATTTGACAGGGATTAACTTCATTTCATATATTATTTTCAGAGCCCAGTGTTACTCGTGATTTCAGAGTGAACTCATGAGGCCAAGTTAGGCCTACTCGGTACAACCAACCACGTAGAAGAGAAATACCAGCTTCATCCAATGTTCAGTCAGTAGCTTTTACTCCAGCATTATCTGAATTTTATATGGCTAGCCATATTGAAGGTGGCTCATCATTCTTTGTAGAGAGCTTGCAGCCAGATTATCAGTGCATGAAAGTCCCACAACAATTATCCACCCATCATCTATACCTTTAGCAACGGAAGTAAGTGAACTAATGAACTCTTCAAACTGGCAGGCAACTCTTGACCAAGATGGTCACATTTCTGATTAGTGGGAGGATACGTTGGGTGAGCGGGATGATACCTGTGATGCTTCACCTTTGGAAGATGATGAAGAGTCAGAGTCCAGGTGTGGTTCCTCATACATCTATAGAGGACATTGGATGACAGTAGAAACAAGTCTTCTCCTGATACTCACATTTGCAACTATGCATTCCATCACTGATGTCCAGCTGTCTGATATGCTAGCACTAATTAGTCTCTACATTGTATGGACACTCACCGTGCCCTTGGTATAAGTCTTTATAAGTTTAAGAACTATTTTGAAAAGGCAGATTCACCAGTGCAAAAGTATTATTACTGTGGGTCCTGTTTTAGCTCTGTTGAAGATGGCCAGATCAAATGTAATATATGCAGGATGACAATTGACTTTGAGAAGAACAAATTCCTCAATGTAACACTAGAGCCTCAAATTCAAAACTTGTTTCAGCGTCCTGGTTTTGTAGATAAAATTCAGCATAGATTTAAGGGAAGTATGGATTGTTTCTCAGTGACTTTCCAAATTTTAAAAAACCTGATTAACATTTTAAACTGATTAACTGAAACCTATTAACTGATTAACAGAAACTACAGTGAAGTTTGGTAGAATTATGAATAAGAATCTTCCTGAGTTTTGTTCTCAGAGTTTTGAGACTACTTTTAAGATTCTAAAGATTAAATAATTTGCATTGCTTAGTGTTATTTGTGGGTTTCCTGTACGAATTAAAACAAATTAAAAGATCAGTAAATTTTTTAATTGCTGATCTATAAGCCTTGATGTTACAGTAACCTATTTGAATTAAAGTACAGGAATCATAATCTCTAATGTGCCTCTCCTCATGTTGTAACCATTACAGTTTGTTCAGTGGTACCACATATTTTCTATTCGTACAGGAAAAGTTAAAACATTTAAAAGATGATGGCTCTTTAATTGAAACCAATAAAAAGAAATCCTAAAAATTGTATGATATCTGTTTAATTTGTGTAGAGTTTGAGTCTGTAAGATTGTATGTAAGTTTCTACTTGTTGTGAAGATAAGTTAACTGCAGAACCGCTGCACTATGACCTGCATTATGCTGCACTATGAAAGCTAATTGCAGAAGGGAAACCTGCCCATGAATCATGATCATGCAGTAATAACTTGAGTTCCCACAACTATAGTTGCAGGAATGGTACCTTTCTGTAAAGTGATTATTCCTTGACGCGAAGTAGCTGCGACTGGTTGCAACAAGAAGCCCTTTCCTGCGAAGTAACTTTCCTTGCCGCAAAGTAGCTGCGAATGGTTGCAACAAGAAGACCTTTCCTGCGAAGTAACTTTCCTTGCCGCGAAGTAGCTGCGACTGGTTGCAACAAGAAGGCCTTTCCTGCGAAGTAATTTTCCTTGCCGCGAAGTAGCTGCGACTGGTTGCAACAAGAAAGCCTTTCCTGCGAAGTAACCTTCTTTGCCGTGAAGTAGCTGCGACCAGTTACAAGAAGATGGGCCTCCTGCGAAGTCATATTCCTTTGCTGCGATGTTGCTGCGACTAGTCACAGGAGCAAAACCCTGCGGCGAAGTAATATTTCTGCTGTCGCGAAGTCACGGCAAAGTCACAGTAAAAGTGAAGTACTGCGAAGTCTTGTAGCGAAGGTATTCCTTCGCAGCGACTGCGCAGCGAAGTAACCCTTTTGGTAGGTGACCACATGAACCTCAACATGCATTTTTGTTTTGCTAATTCTAATATGAGCACGTTCTCAATTACTCAAAGACTTTGCTCGTAATACACTCAATTACTCTCTTTTTGCTCACGTTGTGCTCTTTGAGGCAATCTTTTTGGGCTTGGTTACACGCAGTTGAGGGAGTGTGCTAGACAATGCAATTTACCCTCCCTATGACATTAGTGGTGACTTAACGACTCTGTGTGTTATTTAAACAGGCAAAACCCCAAAACAAACAAAGACAAAAAGTTCAACGCATGCAAATTTAGTATCTCCCTCCTTAATATATGAACCTACTTACCGTGAATAAAACCAGACCGTCAAAGTGGAGACAGATATCATCCTTAGTGAATATGCAATTTATGAATACCGATAAAAACAAGTCAATAAAAATTAGACACAAACACATAGTTGGTACATGTTTAATGGAGGAGAAATGCCTGCTCTTTCTGGAATTTCGTGGCCCTAAAAAGAGCCGTTGAATTCGTCACTTGTTGGTGATTCAGTACTCAGGTAGGAGGCTGTCGATAATCTTAATAGAAACCCTTACAGTCTTTGCATTTTGGAGGACTTTTGCAGCACTGCAAAACGTATAAATTGTCTGGAATCGTTTCTCACACCCTCCCCTTCTGTTCCTCCTTGTCTGTCGGCCACTCTGCCATCTTCCAATCATGAATGTGGTTTATGACGTCCCACGGTTAGACAGACAAAGGTAGGGCACTTGGACTTCATGTACCTTTCTGAGATTACATTACCATTCTCCATTTTTCACAAAATTATTTCAGACATCGAGTACAATCTTTATTATCAATGTTGTGATATATTTCCTACCTAGAGCTATTTGGCTGTGATTGGACAAGTGGTAAGAGTCCCATGTTTCTAAGCTTAGTTTGTGTCATGTAAGTTCTTCTGAAGGCACTAACACGGGAAAAAAACACGCGTTTAAATCGCCGTTTTCGGTCTGTAAATGCGACTTAAATTCCACGTTCCATGCCTGTTCCGTTACGTTTCCATTCCTGAAACTAGTGATTAAGGTTAGCTTACGACCCACCTTAAACGCGTGAGTTTTCCGCGTTCGCGATGACTTATTTTCCGAGGGCGCGGTGACCGTAAACGCCAAGTGTCATCCAATTACGGTGGAAGCTTACTTAATCGTGCGGTTTCAGGGAAGGGTAATCTTTACGTTTCCGGTCACAAATACAACAGATTCGCTATCTTAAACATGACCGTTAATCTGGAGTTTACGTTTGCATCCAGCAGTAAACTTCTCGCATGGATCATCGTAAACGCCATGATAACACCAATATATACGGAGAAATGTGGTCATCGTAAACACATTACTTACGACCAATACAGGGGCTTATTCGCCAAGTTTAGGGAGTCTTAATCGGCTTGATTAGGCTGAGAAATACACGGACAATCTCTATCAAATATTAAATTTGATTGAAAGAAAATTGAAAATAATAAACATATAATCACACTTGTTTGATTTTCTACTTTTTATTTATATATTTGCACCTCACTTCGCATCGTAAGCGTTTATTTGTTATTTTTACACTCGTACAAAAATTATATAAATGAACGCAGACCACTTCTGATGTGTAAATACATCTAAATGCAACTCATAAATTATCGTGATGAATATTTTGCTTTTTGAATACAAAGTTTATACCTCGAGAAGCCATTTTCCTTTCTAAATTTCAAACATGCATTATTGTCCGGAGAATGTATTTTGATGCCCAAATATTACTTAACTTACATTGTGGCAATTATATACACATGCAACGATTTTAATGCCAGGTGAAAGGAGGAAAAACCAAGTAAATATGGAATGTTTCTATTTTTAGTTACTAGTTTGCAAATCAAAACCTCTGAAAACCAGCTACCCACTTGAAGTAACTTAACATATCAGCAGTTGAATTGAATAAAAAAAATTATGTTTAAAATTCGGTGTGCTTATCCTCGTTCAGATCATATAAACTCCTAGGCACTTCTTCCACGATGGTTATCGGCCCCTCGACCCCCCCCCCCCCACACCCAGGCCCGGAAACGGTACCAGCCTCTTTATGTGGAACGAACTTGACACAGAACATCATTTCCTGCCTCTTTACGTAGCACGCTTAATATTTTGTTGCTGCTTTAATTTTTATTTTAATCCACATATATTTTGATATTAAATTCAATTATATTCTTTACCCTGAAAATCTGGAATTAACCATGCATGAATAATGGAAGACAAACGTACAAGTACAACAACATTTCGATGACAAGTTATTAGGCCTATATCACGTAGTCTGCTTCTCCTGAATCTGAAGCCAATGAATTTAAAACTTACTGGGGGTGGGCATGTCTTGCAGTACCTTCGTCAGGGCAAAGGTAATATACAAAATGATAATAGCATTGGGGGGAATTCTGTAAAATTCTTTGATAGTTCAAACTTAAAACGTTTAACTCGTACTCATTAATGTAAAATACCATAAAATTGATGCAAATGGTGGAGGTCACTATAGGTGGCCAGACTTTTTGCAAACAAACTTGCTCCTTAACCGTAAGGCAGATGGACGTCAAATCATCGAGTGGGGTGTATTTCCTGTGCATAACGTATGTTGAGTTTGCTATAGCTGATGACGCTATAGGATCATAATGTCAAAGATCATTAAAGCCGTACAATTGTTTCATCAATACGTTATTAATATCCTCAGTAGTTTAGTTTCAGCATTTGAAAAAACATTCCCATTACAGAAAATAAATATTGTAATCAACGGAGAAAAAGAACATTAATAACTGATGCACACAAATGTCATAGTTAAACGACATCAATCTGCCATCCTTGTGGCTGGGGAAACACTAAATCTGTGAGTTCTCCCAAACGAAGAATAAGATTATAAATAATGATGGTTTAGTTGGTGTCTTCTTTAACGCTGCACAGTGATCGACTGTACGTGCTTTAACTGTATCATTATTCTTACCAATTCTTGTTGATTTACACACTGGTTTGAGCTATCTATCTACTTATAACAATTACCATTTAGCTATTCGTAATTTTCAAGAGTTTCAAGGTTTATATGGGTATGTCAAAGTTATACGTCCTCAAATTTCACGTTATATGTTAGTTTACCAATCTTTAGTTGAAATGATGACTCTTTATTGAAGTACATCATTAAACAAATGTGGTATTATTGTGTCTGTGTAACCAGTCTGCGTAAATACATGTATGTCATTAATAATAATAATAAATGCAAATTTTATAGTGCCAATATACAGAGGAAAACCAATTCTCAGTAGCGCTATAGTGCTCAGGGAAGGCAGTCAAAAATAGATAAGTTTTGAGTCTGTTTTTGAAAATGTTAACGTTGGGTGCCGACTTGATGTGCAGTGGAAGTGAGTTCCAAAGAGTAGGAGCGGCATTAGAAAACGATCGTTGACCAAATGACTTGAGCTTCCGCTTAGGTACATGGAGCAGTAGCTGATTTGAGGATCGGAGAGAGCGGGTGGTGGTCTTCCGACTAGGCTGATCATGCGCTACTCATGTATTCTGGTGCTAATCCATGCAGGGCTTTATATGTGAGCAGGATGATCTTGAAGTTTATCCTGTAGGAAGCAGGTAACCAGTGTAGTTGCATGCCGAAGAATAGGAGTGATGTGGTCGAACTTCTTTGAGCGTGTGATGATTCTGGCTGCTGTATTTTGTGTTCGCTGGAGCAATCGAAGCTGATTATCTGGTAAACCATATAGGAGCATTAACAGAGTGTGGTTAATAAATGAAAGGAAGCTTACATTAATGGAGTGTGGAATAGTGTTATTGGGTGAAATGGATCTCTATATGTATATTTATCGTCCACCTCTTCTTGATACGAATTCGTGCAATATCTCGCATTTAGTTTCTCCGAGGATGTCGAGTTTGTATTTCGTGATATAAACGTAGGCCAACTACTAATTTGGCATTCGGCATGTGCATGTGAAACTGTTTCAGCATTTCAGATATTACATAATGACTCTGTAGGCCTAATGAAAATGTAGGCCGACCACATGAAAATCATTGGCGCAATTGGAGGTTTTTGTGTGTGAGTAGGGGGGGGGGGGTAAGGCTGTAGGGTGTCATGTTCCCACCTTCAGCGTCAATCGGGAGCAGGTCCGTAGACAGTGTTCGGATTTATGGGGGGTGGGGGGAAGTGGTCAGAAATGTTGGCTAATATAAGTTTAGTCCCCTTCCCCTTTTGAGAATATATATATATTGGTTGGTAAATGGGACTTTATAGATATAAAGTACAAGTCGGTATTCTGTAGTGGTTGGCCTCCATGTCCACCCTATCTTATTGACTAGTAGAACCCTGGTCGAAGTGGATGGTGTAAATCTCAGTTGGGGCTTTCTTTTTTTTGCATTCGGCCGAGTAAAAATGAGACCACATCACCGGGGCCCAGCTGGACGCCCGTCACATTCCCCAAGTCGAAAGAAATTAGAAACATACATCCTCTCGTTTGAAATCATCGTTGATTAAAACTGAGTTTCTGTACTCGGTACAGAATAATGACTTTTGATTCATTTTTATGATGAACGGTTATCAATGTAGATTCTCACCAACAGGGATGTATAGCTATCTTATTAGTTAAATGAATGCGATATATGATTTATGTACATAACGTACATATTAACATGTTTAAAAATCGCGGAAACAAGTTGTATTGCTTATACATTTGCTGAAAACATGTTATGGTTAAACACATGATCGGGTACGGCTATTTAAAACAAAATGTTATGGTAAGGCGTAGTCATTTGAAAATATGTTAGGGTTAGGCGTATTTTTAACATGTTAGTGTAGGGCGTATTTAAAAACATAATAGGGTAAGGTGTGTTTTATAACTATTCTAAATAAGTTATGGTTATGCTTATTTATAAACATATATAACCATGTCAGGGTTAGGCGTATTTTAAAACATGTTAGGGTAAGGCGTATTTAAAAATATGTTAGGGTAAGGCGTATTTTATAACTACTATAAATAAGTAAGGGTTAAGTGTATTTAAAAACTACTATACACTTGTGACGATTTGAGGGAGGCTGAACAAATACAATGAACAGAAAGGTGTACAGAAGACAAAATGGTATAATTTAAGTAAAATTCTGCAAACCACAAGATCTTAAAGATCTTGCCATGTTTGCTTGTATATTGGCTTATCGTTTATTATGTAAACTAACAACTGTCTCTTTTTCATATCTGCGTTTCGAAAATTAACAGAACTCAAAAGTTGAAACATTGATAACCTGGGGGTGGGGGGGGTGGGGAGGGGTGGAAACCACAGTGAAACCAGAGTGAATAGTGTTCAATCATTTGCATGGAATGGAAATTCTGTCTCACTTTACACGAACCAAAAAAGAGAAGAGAAAGAGGCAGCATGTTTTGTAACATAATTATTGATAAAAGCGTTGTCATGACGATACACAAAACATAGAACCAATACATTAATATATTTTAATTGTTGTTAACTGTTCTTGTGCTATAGTTCCATACACTCCGTTGTGGGTCTTTATGGTTCTTCATCGATTGCGCGAACTTTCACCTCTGTTAATTTAATATAATAATAACCTTGAAGGGTATCCCAATAAAAGTAATAACTCCCATGGGGACTGTTTAGAGATGAATAATCATAATAATCATCACGGTACCACCATGCACCATCATAATAACGGGCTCTGTTGTTATATTCAGAGCTACCATAACTATAATCGAAGTCATCGTTATCGTTGTCTCGTGTAGTGAACGGTTTGTCGTCATGGTAGGTCAGCGAATCACCTGTTGAATAAAAACAAAAGAAGAAGAAACAGAAAGACATTCAAAAATTAGTTCATTGATTCGATTCAGTATAATTAGCAAAATGATATTCCAGTAATTACGTTATTTCATATTACATGTGAGTTTGATTAACGTGTGTTAAACTAAACGTCGTGTATTATCTATTATTAATAAAAACGAAAATATGTAGAAAGGGAAGAAGGATGGGAAAGAGGTAATCAAATCTTTTGTATGGCTTATTATGCTGTTGAACTATTGTTAATATTGTGTAAGCGCTTAGTTAATTCTGATTTGTTTGTTGTAACGAATTTTCTTTCATGATGACATCACAAAAAATTAATTCCTACATGGTCGAGGTATGCGCTACTTTCATTATGATATTCATAATTACCGTTAGAGCTCCTCGATCTGGCCGTTGACAAATTAAAGGAAGTTCATTCATGTGTCCTCATTTTTAATATGTTTGTTTTGTTATCTATATCTTTTTTATATATAAGTTTTTATGAACTGGAAATAGAGGACAATTGTCATGTACAATAGTTCTGTTTCAGTGTAACATTACACGAGATTCGGCTTTCCTTTGCAAGAACAGCTACGGTTTATTTGGTTTCCTATTGTCATGTCATAGTATGGAATATATTTCATTTATTCTGTAAGCTCCTTGAAGTTCCCCCTTTCTTTACATGACCTACAATGATATTTTATGACGTAGCTGTTCTAGGCGAGCACGCATGTCGACTGCAGCTGTTTTGTATTCCAACGAGAATAATCTCATCATCGTTACTTTTATCTAGCATGCTGGCGGTATAAATAAATGTGATATCTTTGCTTACATCACTTATTGCTAACATAAATGTGATAGAAGGAGTAAACCAATCAATCAATAGAGATCAACTTTAACGAATCGTTCATTTCTTGAATTGTTAGCCTACCACTTAAACCAACTCCATGGGTAAGATCTGTTATCGTACTCTCTAACACGAGCTACCCAGGAGTCCAGCACCGTACAATGATACTATATGCATATTTAAGTTTGTGTATGTGCGCACGCGTGTATGTCTGTACGTGTGCGTGAAGATTTGCGTAGGGTCCATAATCATCTTACCTTGTGATATTTCCATATTTTCCTTTTGAGTAATGGATGTATTTGGTCGTTACATTACATGTGTGATAACATTAACAATTACTGCTAGTATTCGGTCTATCTCGTCGAATATAAGTTATTAATCTTTTCACTATGTGTGTGCCTTATGCAAAGAAGTATAGACATAATTAGGTACTGTATGATATGGTGGGTTTATATGTTACTAACTGAAGTGTCTTGATTTTGAGTGTTCGTAGGTCCAAAGGTCCAGCTACTTGGCCAGAGATTCCTTCCTAAGAGATATATGCTCTTTACTTGGATCAACAAAATCAACAAACTATTACCACAGTAAGTCACCAAGATCTGCAATCGAGTTAATCACTTTATTTTCAGCAGAGGCAAAACAACTTGTATAAACTAGTAAGTGATTGGATAGTGAAGTATATCATACAAATAGTACTACATACTTCTTTATAAACACTTCATTATTAAACAAACATGTTATATGATGTCAAACTGACGAAAATAATAAAAAAGGATTGATATTCGGCAGATATTAACCTACCTGCATCTCCGTCAGAATAATCTCCAACATCTAGCCTGAAGTTATCGTTTTCGTCACTGATACGAAATAAATCGTATTTGGCGTAGTAAGGGGCACCGTAACGGTTAACAAAGTCGATCCGGAGCTCATATCGTCTTTGGTTCGTCAAGCTATATATCTTTTCATTTCCGAGCCAGAAGTTCCGACTTCGATCACCAAAGCCAATCTTGTAGTCATCCCAATAAAGATAAAAGTCTTGTGAAGCATCAACGCGACGCTGGAATACCTAAAACAATCAACGTAAAGAGTCGGTTCTTAAGGTACATACATGTATCACATAATTATAGTCATTTGGAAGTGTTTCCCACCACCAATATTTTGACTATATAATATTTTAACTATTGCCCGTTAATACAAAAATTAAAAAAAACATCAACCCTCATCCAAAGGAACAACCAATAGGTAAAGTTTTTTGAAGTTTCTAAAAATAAATTCCTGATAGTACTAACACAACATAGAGAATGATTCCTCTTAGGTAATGCGCTCACAGTGGCAATAAATTAGGCATTCAACTTTCTCCGTCTAATTGGTAGCCTATCCTCGTTTTCGACATACGGCACCGTTGTTTAAACTAGCTTACGGGTCTCAAATCGAACATCATATTCACAATCCAAGCTAGCTTTCATGTATTTGGAACGTCCGTTCTGAGGGATGCGGCTCTGGTGGGTCGTAGTTTGGTCCTCATGGATGACTTGTGTTTCGTCGGTCTAAAAGCTTGCGGATCACTGGTTTAAGAAAAACTGTCACACTTACCGTCCAGCCTCCCCCGTCAGACATGTTACAGTAAACTTCAAACGGAGAGTCAGGCCAAATTGTGGGTTTGATTTCATAGACGCCACTTGTTCTCTCGCCATTGTTGTACAGTTCTTTACAGTCAGAAGGGGCTGTGCCGCCTGTAGGCCTACACTGTGTGCCGTCTCCGCTATACCCTGGTGGACAGTAACATTGTAACAGACCGTTCCTTTCTTCACAATTTGCGTTAGGATCACATTGATAACTATCGTCACACGAAAGCTGATTATCCGTACAAGAACATTTCTTGTCACAGTTTGGAGAGACGTAAACTCCTCCTTCCTGGAAAGTAGAAAATTGTTACATGCATCATTAGTAACTGTAGGGATCTGAAAAGGTTTCTTCAAGTAGTTATTAGATGAAATACTGCAAACACACACAAGATATATAAGTTTCCTAACTTTATTGGCAAAAGTGCGTGTATTCAATGTTGAAGAAAGTGCGGTTTGGAAGGGGTCGGAGGCAAATGCAAATGGATCCACTAAACCCAGTTTAAAAGCATTAATTAAATTGTTAAACTGTTGGTAATAGATATCACAATCTGAAAGAAAATACTTACATTTAACAACACACCCCTCTCTCCATCTGTTTCACTTTCCATGAAACATCCGCAGTCCTCTATTCTAATGCAGTTATCAGCGTTCATCAAAAATCCTTCAGGACAGACACACGAATGAGATCCTTTGCAGGAAGTATTGACACAACTATCAGGATCTGCACAGGTAGCCTCGCAATGTTGACACTCATTGTAGATTTTATTTGTTGGACACCACTCGATGTAGTTATTTACATGGCCTAACATGATAAGAAAAAAATACTTAAGTATCAGCTATTCATATTATGAACCTTGTAACGAAACATAACGAATTTTACTAAATAAAGGGATAGAATTTCAAGCATTGGCTTGGTGTTTGTTTGACAATTTCTATAAATTACGGAATATGTTCCGAGTCTGAGTTTTACTACTCCACAACGACACCACTTTGACAAAAAAAGTATAAACACGCAACAAGGATCGTTCTAGCTTTTGCCAAAATACTTTGAAATGATACTTGACTTTAGTCTAGCTTATGATCAAATACAATTTCGTAAACTGAATAAGTTAGAGAGCCTGACTTATCAACCATGGCTTGATCTTCATCAAAGACAAACTGCATGAAACGAAGAACAATTAAGGCCACTTTTAAACAAGACAGTTGGACAGGCAGTTGACTAAATTAGACAAACAAATTCATAAATAAAACACAACTGACACAGTAAAGTAGAAACAGGAAGTAAGGCAAATGGAAGTAACCCCTTATGGGCTTGAATATTGATAGAGGCATCATCACACTTCTTAATAGTGAGCATTTTAGTCATCTTGAAATTCGTCATATCCATCGAAATCCTGCATCCTTATTTTCTAATATAAGACTTATTTGGGACATGAATAAACGTTTCTGCAAGTTTTTTTAATATATATTTACCTACTGTTCTGTTGGTTATTTCTGCTTTGACGAGCTTGTAGTTGCTGAAGTCATCGCTTATTCGGAATGTGTCATACGTCACATAAAAAGACGAACCATCTGTTGTCGTCAAGTCAATACGGAGTTGATATCTCTTTTGATTGGTTAAGTATGAAAGCCTCTTATTACCAATCCATAATTCACTCGAAAGAAACCCAAATCCTAGCTGATATTCTTCCCAGCTGCGATTAAAATGTATCGTTCCGTCAAACCGACGTTGTATGATCTGCATAAAAGAACAAAGAATTTGAACATAAGTCAGGAGATATTAAGTGAAATTCTAATTATTATTAAAGCTAACTGTTTGTTTACGTTTCAACGTTGGGGGGGGGGGTAGTATTAGATATACATTCTAAAATACATTCTGCAAGACAAATGAAACGAGTTCTAGCATGGTAAATATTATACTTTATTTGCATTTTAGTATGAAATATACATTGGGATCAATTTAAAATTAATTTGATGAAAGTAAAAAGAAAAGAAATAAAGAAAGAAACATGATCATCATTAGCTCAGATTTAGACCACCAAAGACTTTTTTAAAAGACTTCCTTGTCATATCTCACATGTAAACAACAAACATTGTAATATTATTGAAGCATTTCTGCTAATATTTGTTCAACAAAGCGTGTAAGGATTAGGGGAATATGAGAAATAACATTAAAACACTTGGCTCATTGATGCAAAAGAAGCTGAATATTCGGCTGATGTTTGGCATCAACATTCACATTTCAATTTGAACTACGTACCGTCCATCCACCATCATCTACGCTGTTATCACAGTAGACTTCGAAAGGTTCAGCATAGCCGTCTGGTTTAATGCGATAAACACCACTGGAACTTGTCGATGAACAACGATGCAACACTTCTTGGCAATCTCTTGGGTATTCAGGACGTTGATAAAGGAAAAAATAGTCTGTAAAAGGAGAACAAATGGTGA
>JAIPMN010093985.1:0-12543 GCA_020650975.1 Apostichopus californicus | reverse complement strand
AGGCTAAAGACAGTTTGTTTTCAACTTACGTTTCCGAAAAATGTGAAATAAAATCACTCCTGTTGGTTATGCTATCTAAGGCTTCATTTAGGTTACGTTGAGCACGAATTAGGCCAGGCAAACGATCCATTTTTATGGGGCGAAATTTTCCAAGACTGCAAAATAGTGCGGTGAACGTAAGTTGTAAGTTGGCGCGGCGATCAGATCAGATGAACAAGTGAGAATCCTGCTGATGTGATTGGTCTATTTAATGCCCGTATTAATTATATTGAATGTCCGTATTAATTCTATTTAATACCGTATTAATTCTAATTAAAACCCGTATTAATTATATTTAATGCCAGTATTAATTATATTTAATACCCGTATTAATTATATTTAATACTGGCATATGAAGCTGCATGGTGATTGGCTGAGAATTAATGCCGGTATTAAATAGAATTAATACCGGTAATAATTTCAATTCGTACGGACATTAAATCAGCAATTATTTCCCGTATGGCCTACCATACACGCAACGTTACATTATATGAGGTATGGTTTTAAATTAAGCAAAACGGGGAATCTCAATAAATTGAATGATGAAGTCCTATTAGGTTTGCCGGATATTAATCCATAACAATATACACCCCAGCAGTTTTCTTTTTGTATGAAATATATTTGAGTAGAATACATTTTAATTGCGATTTGTTTTTATATAGAAATAATTTATACAGGTAACGGTATATCGGTATTGTAGTAAACTAAACATATCAATCCACCGTTCAAATGATCCGTAAAAAGCATTTTGGCTACTATAATATAGATGTGTAAATTAGGTCTTTATTGAACTACATTATGATGTCATCAGATATGACGTCAGAGTTGCGACTCCTAGGCCCCCGAGCACTCGACCGTCAAATTTGTGGGGTCGCCCAAGCCTTACTGTTTTGCATAGGGCATTGGAACAGCAATTCCCTCAAGCTGTCCAACACGAAGTAAGAATGAGACAACTATCCTCGATGTATGGGTGAGCGCGTATCCTATTTGAAAATATGTAATATAAAGAATTTATGTGGCGTCAATATTTAGAGCGCTCTTGGGGACTCGAGCGGTCTCGGCCTCGAGAGAGGACGTCCCAAACGAGACAAAGACCGAGTCATTAAGATCCGAGACCAATACCGACTGGCCAAGTCCGAGACAAGGCTCCGAGACCGGTCTCGAGTCCTACATCACTGGTCAATGGACACCGAGGAGTTGCGCAGGTATCTACAGCTATCTCTATCAGATCTGACCAAAGTAAATACGATAATGATTGTACTCAGAACAGTGACGTGCTAACAATGTCGGTTATGATTAATATAGCATAACTATCACTGAGTATGAAAGAGACGAGAATAAAGTAGGTTACCTCTAATAGCAATACTACGAAAATGTTCCTTCAGATTAACTTACTGATTAACGTAATGATCTATCCGATAACACCCATCAACTGGAAGATAGAAACTACAAAGGCTAAATAAGTAAATTAATTAGAACATGAAGTATACTGTTAGATCCGATACCTAACAAAGACTTGATACCCATGTGATTTAAACGGTGAGCAAGCACATAGCATTTGACTGTGCTCTAAATGTACATGCTGAGTTGCCGATAAATAAGGTGATTAAATAATCCTAATATGTGGTCAACGTTCTAAACAATTGATGACACCTCAGTGTAAGGTAATTTTCTACATTCTAGAGAATAAACAAAACGAGTACTTACGAACTATTAATTTGCCAGGACATAAACTGTAAACACAAACGAGAGGCTGGTTGGCGAATAAAACAGTGTTGCCACCAATACACAAAACTGGATACTGCAGTGAACAACCTGCTAAAACAAACTGTTACAAACAACTGAATTAATGTGAAAATTGCAGGAATAGCTGAGGGATAAAATCTCAAATATGACCTTAAGACAGCTTTTTACGATCATAGACAGAAAGGAATGTCACACAGTGGCCGGACTAATGTGACCCCTGGGACCTTATAGGCAGACCAGCTCTCCATCTATGGATGAAGGACACTTAATTACTAACAGGTGCAAACTATAAATATATTAGGGCATGACAGCTGTACTTTTCATCGCGCTTCTTGCTTTTTCTGCCTCAATTCTTTCCGAATTTTGGGATGGGTGTGCTCATTTCTACGACCCACAACGTGATCATCGGTTGTTCTAATGCGTGCTTTGCAGTGATGAGCCCACTCAGCACTACAGCACAGCAGAATCTATGCTCCAAACTATAGCGCCTATACTGCCTCATATGCGACCGTAAACACACCGTGACATGACTGCACTGTGCTAGGAACACCAGTTTGATAACGTCCTGATTAGTAGCACCAATCATGTAAAATTCGTCAAAAAGCGTCCTGATTTGCAGTGACAACCATGTAAAATTCGTTAACAACAACGTCAAATGCAGCAACGGTCATGTTATTGCTGTTTTCAGAGCGATTCTGATGCTGATGTCAACCGTACCGCACTGCGCGTATACGAGAGCAATATTTTTTTCCCTCGATACTGAACACAGTTAAATTTCACACAATCTGGATATTTTTGGAAAAAGAATTTACATACTGTAAAATAAAGAATGAAATAATATTCAGAAAATAGAACTGCAGTCAAGCAATGAGATGTCAAACTTGCGAACAATCGACCACAAGCTTCACTGGGACTCGAACCTGCATGGTCCTTCTGCTTAATGTGCCGGCTCCTGTTTCCTCTTATATTGGAAGACGAGCCAACTGGCTCGCCTATTGATATACATTTACAAAATGGGGTGTTTGTTACCTGGTACAACTTTTTAAGCTACAGTTGCAAGCAATGATATAGAAAAAATGACGTATTCAAACGAATGAAATAAATGAAAGTAATATAGTGGTATTATTATATAAGTCTGAATGATAAATGTTGCTATTGTTTCATGAATTTGAAACATATATCACTCTCTTAATTCAAAGAAAATGAAAATCAATCTAAAAGACTGAAAGTAGGGAGCAATGGATATGTGGATTGAAAACTTTGAATTGAATATGATTGAATATTAATCTAGATTGAAAATCTCAAACGTTTTTCAATTGGTATTTGATTAGTCACTAGTTTCAATCTTTTGAATTAAGAGTGCACTCTTCCCAGAGTGACAATTTCGAAAAACTTGTTTACATTTTTATTCTTCGAGCAGAATCACGTACTTTTATAGTGGTACATTATGATACGCATAGGTCATGTTAAAGTGCCGAGATTGCTGATGTAGCCTGCATTATGTTTATCAAGAATGCATGGAACTCATGATAAAAACGCTCGCGAAGGGCGCCGATATCTGTTCTACCGAGCTATCATGCATGCGAAATGCGTAAAAATATATCATAGTAAAAGTATATTTTTTGCGCGCAGAGAATTTGTAGTTGCTACAAGCATGCAAGGTCAACGAAATGAGCAAATGAGAGGACTATCACATTAACAGTGCAACGAAAGCGAGCGGAAAATTATGTGATAGCTAGCTGAAGGCCCTGTCACATCTTACCGGATTGCACGAACGGACAAGAGTACGCGCGAAAAACAGTCATCCGGTTATTTCCGTTGGCAAAAGTTGTCGCTTGCATCTGGGGGTTGCAACGTACCGGAAGTTCAACGGTGAAAACGGATTACAAACGCACAAGGGACAGACAGCAACGGACGAACAACGGATGAACAACGGAAGAACAACGAACGAACTAACGAACACCAACGGATAGTAACGAAATTACAACGGACAATTAACAGATAAAGAACATACAAAACATAGGAGTACCACAAAAGTAACGGACATACCGGACTAGTAACGGAGAAGAAACGGTCTAAAACCGGGGCCTCCGGAGTGCCTCAAAATCAGGGGGCATCCTCATGAAGTTCAAGAAAGATTTTTGGTCTTCCATTCGCAGCTCCTGCATTAGTTCGTCATAAAGACCAAACTGCCGTATGTCTGTGGACCTAGCCAGGCCGCGAATATTTTTTTCCCAAACCCTAGACCAGCATTTACGCCGAGCACGTCTCTTCCTTCTCTTCTTGACTTGTTCATAGTTCTTTATGTTGGCCTTAATGATAAGCATCTGTGCTTGTTAAACTGATACTGTGGTCTGAAGCTTTAATCTTTCTGAAGGGTCCATGATGTAGGTGTTGACGGTAGAGGTTATAGGAGCAGAATGAGGCGTGGAAGGCTTGGAGTGGACAAGGTGGAAGTACGCTGATTTATGTCCTCCTGTTGTACTTTTTCTGGCCTGAGTTCTTCCGTTTCTTCCGTGTAACGTACGTTACCTATCTGTTCATTGTCAGTTGTATTCCGTTACACTTCCGTTATTTCTACGTTAGCGTCCGTCGAATATACGGTATAGGTACTGTACTTCTACGTTTCATCCGTTCTTTGTCCGTTAATGATCCGGTGAGCAATTGCAATAACCAGAGACGAACGGAGAAATACAGTATGAAAAACGCATACAGAACGAACAAAGCGCATGAGAAACTGATTAAACGGAAGCTTAACGGATTAGTAACGAATAAATAACGGAGACATTTTTCGGTGGATGTCCGTTGCAAGTTTTGTGCATATTCCAAATCGACGCCGGACAAACCGGACCTTCCCGTTAATGAAACGTAGACGGACGGAGGAGAACCGCAGACTAAACGGATACTAACGTACATTAACGGAGTGCCATTTTTGTCTTCGTTGCAATCCGTTGAGATGTGACAGGGCCTTAACATGCATGCGAAGGGATGGAGATAAAAGCTATCATTTGTGGACAAGCAATGGATGCATTTGTGGATGCAAGCATATGGCCACTGATAGAGACGATGTAACCGTTCGCGAACCGGACAATTTTTTAAGGTGATATTAACTGCAAAGATATTTCCAGGAAGTCATAAACACCTCAAACCAATCCATACGAACCTGTAATTTGTTAAACTTGATAGTCAGGGGCGTGTGCAGACATTTCCACAGGGGGAGGGGATCCAACATGTGTTGAATGTAGTGATCGCCGTCCTGGGGAGGGTTCTAAGTGGAGGGGTGTACCCCTCCGCTTTTAGAGATAATACGGAAGTGTGCTTAGTTGCAAACTGGTGAGACATTTTGCCTTTATGGGGGGGGGGGGGGAATTATCTTCATTATTTAGCCAAATTTTAGAGCACACGCCCCTGATGGTGCATTCAACGGTAGCATACTTCCGTTAGTCATGGGCGTGGAAAATAGTTATGGTGTTTTTTTATTCAATAATATCACGTAGTCTATTATACTGTTAATCATCTTTGTGATATCTGTTTAACATGCTATTTGAAAGGATTGCCTAGCAAATAATCAGTGGCATAGTTAGGGGGTGCAAGGGTATAGGGGCGCCCAAGTGTGGTTTGGGCTCATATAAACTGTACTAAAAATGTTGACAGGGGGCTGCCAAAGGAAGTTTGCCCATCCCTGCCCCGATCGCCAATAATGCCCAATACGCTACTGTATAGAATTGAAGTTTAACTACTACTTCGCGTTCTGAAAGTAAATCACTGCATAAACAACTACCATACTACAGTATATTAGAGCGGTACTGACAGACAAGATATTTTTTTACAAATATGGATTTTACTATTCACCACACTAAACAGAAAATGATATTGTCTATGTAAAGCAACCTGATTTCGTTCAGGCCGCCTCCATTTTTAGTTCTGATGACGTCATATGTAGGTTATTTTCAATAAGCTACTTTCATTGTTTGGGGTCAAGTTTCTCCCACGGTATATTGTTGTGGTCCACAACAAGTAATGTGTACTTTGCAACGGTCGAAGCGCCCTCAAACTTATCTCTAAAAATAGGCATAGTATGCGTGTAGCATAGCTACTAATTTGATAATTTGTTTGTACTAAGTCTGGGAATGCAGCGGGCGGCTGACCGATTGGGAGAGTAATGTTTTCCGTCTTTAGATTTTGCAAATTTGGAGGTCAGGAAGGTCATCAAACTTGCTGACGATTTGGAGGTCAGACCTGCCGATTCAAAACAACGGCGTATCTGTCGTGAGCTGCCCTTGAAGGGACAAAATCGGCAGAAGGTAATTTTTTGCTAATTCTTTAACTATTTCCTACATCGGCCAAAATTGGCTAATTGTCTAACTATTCCCTACATCGGCCAAACTTGGCCAATTGTTTAACTGTTTCCTATATTGGCTCAATTGTTTAAGGATTTCATTGTCTGACGGTAGTATCGAAAATGTATAAAAGGGGGTGGAATTATACTTAGAGAGGCACTCTTCCTTTTGGCTCGAGGTTCACAGACTCGAATAGCTACAGTCAATCCGATAGGCAATATTTACAAGTAGTAGTACACTGAAAGTCAATAAGAGTTACCGTAGTCTGTTTAGGCATTTGTACTGGCACTGACAGGCAGTGTAGGAGGCTTTGCTTTTGTAGCAACCAATTTACTGAACAATATATTCTTATTTTATCACACAATTTTTTCTTTCATATAAGTTTCGTTGTGAATAAATTTAGCAACACCGCTCGACAACTCTTCCGACATTTTCTTTTCCTATCGCCTTCTCCGGAACGCGACAACTGGTGTCAGAAGTGTGATCGCGTACTTGAACACGTATGATGGAGTTGGCTGGAAAGAGAGGAAAGAGTGGGCAACAGTCCGAGGAAGAACCCCGTTCCCCCTTCATGCTTGAAACAATCACCGAGATCGATGAGACTGATAACTTTGACCAGAGAGGGGAAATGAGGATCTTGCAAGAAACGGTTGATCGTTTATCTACCGCATTAAAGCAGATCCAACTTAAAGGAGAAGTGACGGGAGAGCTGGAGTTCCCGAATGGAGATAGGAGTAGGGATAATGTAGCCACTCCCGATGTCATCGACGAGGAGAGAGGCGGAGGTAACTGCCCCCAGCAGGAGCCCCATCGTTCCCGCTAAACAGGATTGACGTCCCCCTTCCCAAACAGGCTGAATTTAATGGAAAAGAGAGTTCCTGTAAAAGTTTTATAAGAGGCTTTTGTAATTTGGCTCACGTCTGTAACTGGGACTATGAACAAAAGAAATTCAGATTACTATGCTCCCTTAAAGGGGAGGCAGCGGACTTTGTATTTGAGCAACTACACCCCTCTGTTCTGGTGTCCTTCTCCACCCTTGTGAAAGCATTGGAAGATCGTTTCGGGGAACGGTTTTCCACAAGTGCATACATGGCGCAACTTCAGGGGAGGAAATGTTCCTCAAAAGAGAAACTTGTTCTTAAGGGGTACCCGACGGCTGATCAACAGACAAAGGATACCATCGCTCTACGGTACTTCATTCG
Source organism: Apostichopus californicus (assembly GCA_020650975.1). Classification (NCBI taxonomy): domain Eukaryota; kingdom Metazoa; phylum Echinodermata; class Holothuroidea; order Aspidochirotida; family Stichopodidae; genus Apostichopus; species Apostichopus californicus. The sequence goes on along the minus strand of JAIPMN010093985.1, from coordinate 5,216 downwards.
TGGTCTCGGAGAACAGCAAATGGTCATGAATGTAGGTATGAGGGAGCCCCGGACGCTGGAGGCGGCCATGATAGCTGCGGAGATCTACCACGGCCTTAAAGAGCAAATCGGGCATAAAGCCAAAGTAGGCATTCGGGCGGTGCAACAGACAACCGAAACAACCGAAACCGAAGTTGCGTTGTTATAATTGCGATAAGGAAGGACATTTCTCTACAGAGTGTACAGAACCTAGACGCGAGATGGGTTCCAACCAAAGGTTCCGGCAATCCAGCGGTGCTGAGTCGGCTAAGGGCATAAATAAAGCTGTCGGAAAACCAGAGCGGACCGGCTCTAACGGCCTAGAACCGGTCTTCGAAGCTGAACCGCTAGTTATACCTATACAGAGTGGTTTTAGCAGTGAAGGGCTCTCCCTGATTGTGTTTGTAGAAATAAATAAGAGAAATGCTGAACTGCTAGTCGATTCAGGGGCCATGGTCACAGTTGTGTCCAGTAAGTTCATAGAAAGCTTTCCAGAGACGGTATAAATTCGGGCGCCAAAATTGGGGGCGCCTGTACTTCTCGAGACAGCTGTCTATCATGAACGTATTAAAGTCGAAGGTGTGGCCACTCTTACGATGATATTCGGAAAAAAAGAATATCAATGGAAAGCCTATGTGGCACCAATTAGGGAACCTGGTTTGTTGGGTTATGACTTTTTGAACCGTTTTGACTGCGTCGTGGATGCCAGGAGAGGGCTACAAATCGGTGGAGTCCGTGTATCTTGTAATGTTAGGGGCCCGGGGCCCCCTGCTGTTAGAGTCGTCATGAAGGACCACTACAGATGTACCCGCGAATTGTGAAATGATACTAGAGTGCTGTATTAAGGGCGGTACGGTCAGTTCCGAATTTGGGTTGCTAGAACCGGAAGTACTGAAAGAAGACCTGGAAGGTATCATGGTTGCACGTACATTAGTTAATCACAAGAGAGAGGACATGGACATCCCGATGAGAGTTATGAATGTAACCAACGAACAAGTACTACTTAAAAGCGGTGTCTGCTTGGGGCTGTTGCACGGAGTCGAAACAAGCAATTTGTTTCCATCTTTGTGCTGAAATTGTGAGAAGTGGTTTAAGATCCGTTCTATGGAGCGTACCAATGGAAGCAATTCGAATGACGGGAGGGATCATGAGAATAGAGCAGGTAACTTCGATTGTCTACCCGAGAGGTCCTGGCCCGTTTTATCAGCGATTCTCAGTTGCTTTACTACATTAATCTGGCATACTTTGGACATTTCCAACAAATGTTGAGAGGGATCGGGTCAAGTGTGGACGCCCAAGAAAGCCGCTCCAAAGGTCGTTGGGAAAGCCCTTTAGGTGGGGGATTGTCCTTTGTGAGACAAATTGTCCGCTCAGTGTGCCGTTCTAAAAACAAACACGGGAGGGCCACTGAGGCGAATGACGGAACGTTAAACCATAATAACCCTTTAGACTGTACCGATGACGACACCGAAACAGTCGCTGACGCAGACCCGATATTAGGCGTGTGGCCTAGCTCCGTTGTAGGGAAGGCCCAAGTTGCGGACAACGATGTAGGGAAGTTATTACAATGGTTGTCAAAATCAAAGACTAGACCAAGTAGAGATGAAGTACAGGCGGAAAGTATAAGTCCGAAACATGTGGCTGCTTTGGGATCAACTATTTTTAAAGAATAATGTCCCGTATAAGAGGTGGGGGCGAATAGGGAGAAATAACCAGTTTCATCAACTCATTGAGTCAAAGAAAATGCAGGATTCAGTTTTGAGAATAGCCCATGACTCGATTTCATCTGCACATTTAGGGCTGAATAAAACATTACAGAAAATTAGAAGAAACTACTACTGGTACGGGATGAAAGAGGATGTTAAAAATTCGGTTAGGAAATGTAAGAAATGTGGTGCAAGGAAACGCCCAGGCAAAGTGCCCCGTGCACCACTTCAGACTTATAATGTAGGCGCCCCACTGGATCGGGTTGCCACCGACATATTACGGCCGTTTCCAGTAAGTAAACAAGGAAACAAGTATATTTTAGCCGCTGGATTGAAGCCTATCCTGTACCGGACCGATCTGCTGCTGTTGTCGCGCATATATTTGTATACGACTTTACATAGCGATCAAGGAAGAACCTTTGAATCCAATTTGTTTAAAGAGGTATGTAGACTTACAAATTAGGAAAACAAGATCATCACCCTATCACCCGTCTTCCAACGGGATGATCGAACGATTTAACTAAACTCTGGTGAATATGATTGCTTCCTATGTTGACCAGAAGCAAGAAGAATGGGACATTCATTTGCCACTACTAACTGCAGCATACAGATCATGCGAGCACAAGGGTACTGGGTATTCCCCTAATAGCTTAATGTTAGGGCACGAAAACCACACCCCTTTCAGCCTCCTGTTAGGAGCTCATGAAAAACCAGAAGATGGGAGTTGTGAAAGTTACGGAGACTATGCTAACAACCTAAAGAAGAATTTATGACATTGTAAGGCAGAATTTAGCAAAAGCTAGCCAGAAACAAAAGCGCGACTATGATTCTAAGATAGCCTTTACAAATTTTAAACTAGGAGACCTTGTTAACTGTCGAGACGATAGTAAATCGAAAGGAATTTCACCTAAATTGAAGGTCAGTAAGTGGAGTGGACCTTACGTAATCACTAAAAGGTTTAGTGATCTCCTGTTTGAGCTGAAAAAGTAACAATAAATCAAAGAGGAAAATTCTTCATCATAACAGACTAAAGCTATATCACAGTGAAGAGGTGCCTGACGACGTAAAACGGGTACAAGCAGGTGTGAGAGAAACAGAGAATGGCGGCTTCGAGAACTCACAGGAGCAGACGGCTGGTGACCTGGCTTGTCAGTCAATCGAGCCCACCGAGGAGAAGTCCCCGGTTGAGATCCAAGTAACTCTAAATTTGGGTTACCTTAATAGCTACTTGGCATAAATCTTGTCGCAAAGCCAAAACATTATGTTGGAGAACTCCTCAAAAATTTCAAAGTGACAGTTTGGTCATCTGTTTGTTACCTTGTTTTACGGACACAACATTTTACTTTTCGTTTTGTCGTTTCTGGATTTCTGCACTGGAATCAGGCTATTTCTTAAACCTTATTTCTTATACACTTTCGCCATATGAACTATGAAGTAACAATGGCAAAGTTTGAACTCTAAGTTCAACTATCGCAACAATCTCTGTGTTGTGAATACGTATTGTTTGTTTGTATTATTTATTTTGTTTCTACTGCATTAATGGATTTTGTTTTGCTTTTCATCGTTATAAATCATTGGAGATTCCGGTAGTTAGTATGACATGTAAATTTGTATGTATCTCTCTCGATTCAATGTCATTGTCATGTTGATTAGGTTACAGTACTTACGTTAATTAATGAAATCATTACTGGAACTCGTAATGTAGTACCATTGAACATTTTGTTTGATGTGTTCATTTTGTAAAGCATTCATTTAAGACTGATTAATTATATTACTGAGTTTGAAGATCTTCATGTTATGTGCGTTACGATTAATCTAATGTTTAGGAAACCAAATGGGACAATATGTTGAGGGTATAAAAACCAATCGTTAATGAGCTGTTACAGAGCCTCAAAATTCTCGTTGACGGCTATTTTCAATTTATGTTATTGGATATAATATTCAGTGGGGACTCAACAACAGTAAAAAAAAAAAACACTTCTGTAGCAGTTAGTTGTAGGTTCACCCTCATTTGTACTTTGTCTCCTGGACAAAGGGACCACATCCAGTCCATGCAGTGAGTGAGGTTAATAGGGAACCTCTGGAAAGTAACACACCCCTTGGTTATGTAATTCCATTTAGCGCAGTACCAATTCCAGGGGATACCCAATCTAAAGAACCCGCTGATTCGCTCGACTTACCAGACAATAGACCGGACAATACAGAGAATGGATCTCCTCCTCTGATACCTGATCTTCCTATACCCGTTATGAGGCAGTCCCGCAGGTTCAGAAGTTTTCCGCCTTCCCCTCACGTGGGTATCAACATTGTTTATTGTGGGTTGATTATTTCATTAAGCTCATTAAAGTTAAAGAGGTTATGAAATGAAAACAAAATTATTTATCATCGTATTCTGTACACTCGTAGCTTTCCAATGATACCCAATTTGTGTCAAACGAAGCTTGCATCCTCGAGGAATAAACGATCAAAAATTGGAGGGTAATAAAAACTTTCTAAAAGTTGTTGTATTTATGGTAACGCGGCGTGACGTCGAGGAACTCAGCTCACGTCCGAGACGCTATGTTTACATTCTTAAACGTCTGAGAACACACACCATTACACTGTTGCAGTGCTCCGTAGTAATTGAGATTTGGTGTTTGGAGTTTGTTTTTACGTAACTTTATCTCGTAAATGTTAAAAATGCCGAGCCGATATGTGGTATCAGGTTGCTCCACCACAAGTAAAGACGGATTTCTACTGCAAGCTTTTCCAAAAGATGACAGAAATCGAAGAATTTGAACACGACTCGCTCAAAACACTATACATACACAACGTTACGAGTGCCTGTAGGCCTATACTGTTGCCAAATTACTTGTTATGACCATAGCCTAGACCTCCTTGATACAGCAAATGACGATTTTTTTTTATGGTTACCTAATGTTTCGCACAAATTTTAAAGCCAGTTGGTTTTAGAACAATCAATACTAGATGTGGAAGTTTTCTTCTGTGGTAAAACTGGCGTTGTGTTGTGATTTTACGTAACAGTTGGATGATACAATTACACGGGCTAGCCTGTTATACAACGTATATTGGTTAGGTCTAGACCCCATGTTACCACTACTAGTACTATAGGGTTGCAATGTACAGAATGTGACATTTTCCTTGCACTGTAAGACACAAAATTCTACAAGCTTCGCTACGAAGTTAAGTAGCAGGATCATCGACATTCGAGATAATTTAAATCATATGATGATCTTAATAACGGTGGTTTTGTTTATGCTCAACCGACCAGTTTCGGTTCAGGGTCGTCCAACCGTTCTGCTCGGGGACTTCGATCGGCAGTGACGGCGCGTCTCGGCCACCGGGATCGTTTTACAATTCTTCTGCAAGGGGCTCAATTGATAGGAAAAACACCGATATTATCTTCATCACCCTCGAAAACTATTTCCTCCTCTTCTTCCTCAAGAAAATAATTTTCGTCAAAGCTTACGAATGTCCTGAGAGGTGAAGTCC
>JAIPMN010093983.1:0-19519 GCA_020650975.1 Apostichopus californicus | reverse complement strand
GGCGTTTGAAGCCGTATTTACGGAAAGTTGTGCATGGATGGTGTTGTAGTAATGTAGATAAACCATTCTAAGACATGAAAATTTTTCATTTCATAACCTCTTTAAGTTAGGTACCACCAGAAGAACATAAATTTGGATGAATTAAATGTCTTCTTGTATCATACCTAGTAGTTGCCCTTGTGACATGTATGCCGCATTCAAGCAGTATGGGAAATGTAACATAGTAAGAATTATCTTACAAAGGCTTAACAAATCTTATACTCTGTATTAATTACATTGACAGTAATCTCTTAGTACAATATATTCCTATGTCTATCAAATATGTAATTATCGCATAGATACACATGTGACGTGTGTTATATAGGAAACGCCAAGTGAAGGCGATGTTCACTACAAATTGAAATGAGGTCATGATGTGTACTGGAAGCGTACTCTCCCAAAATTTCCAGACAAACGCAAGGACATTGTTAGAACTATATGACTTTTGTGACATAGACAATTATCATTATATTCTCAGAAAATACATAATAATAAAAAATAACACGTCAACAAATCTCAATTTGTATTGCGTCATCTTGTAGAGATCTATGTAGAGAAACCGCAAACATTTTTTAATAGGTCGACCAAGCCTGTCACGTAAAAGTTGCACAATGCAAATATGAGTTTTCTCACATTAAATACATTAATTGCATTTGGTCACTCTGTTACGTTCATGCGAAGTCAAGATTTTCTTTTCGATTACGAGATAAATCAGCTGTATTTATTCATCTTTCGAAATTTGGCGAAAGGATTTGAGTTAGATTAACCATGTTAAGAGACCATAGGAGTTTCTTCAATCATGCCAGCGAAATAATTAAACTGTTCGAGGGGTAGTGAAGCAAGAGAGCCCCCCCCCCCCCCACTGTGCAATTGCTAAGGGTACCAAAGGGAAGGGCCCTTTTGCGAAACGAGACAGGAACTTGAAGGGTGTGGAAAGTGAAAATTTGTCAAAAAAAGACCACCAACACCCCTCCCCACCCCTCAAATTTGTAAGTTTGTGTTTCAGCAGAAAAAGATATTGCTTTATTCTATCCCTAAAGAAAATACAGGTTCATCGCATACAGAACATTTACAGCTTGGAGTCACGGAAGATTACGGAAAAGGAACAGGTGCATCATTCCAGCATGTGCAGTGGCAGCAATACGTGCATCCTTCCCCGAAGCGGATAGAAACTACAAGGGATATCAAGATATATCAGAAGTACAAGAGGCACTGCAGATGAACTAGATATTCTGATATAAGCTCATCATGTCCTTTGTACATAACAGGTTCTACATTTTTAATAAAACGACTAAGTATCCGATTTCTTCTCTATTATTTCTGTATTTATAAGAAAGTAATTAAGAAAAAAGTACAAATTGATGTAAAAAGTTCAAAACACATACTTACCACTTGGTTTTCTCTTGATAAAATGGTCAAAAGGTAAATACATCATTAATGATGTAGATATTTCGTATTTGTGATAAAAACTAGGTATTAAACTGGGGCACTGTAGTTAGCACCTTGTTTGGGATAATGAAATCAAATAAAAAGAAACTCAACCACAGAAATTTTGCAAATACTAACCTGCACATAATGTGTATTATATCAAATTCCTTTTCTCAGTATTTCTTTTATTGCAAAACTTTGGGCTAACATCTTGTGGTAGTTTAGGCTAGTCTTGTATTGAGGGTTTTTTAATGGAATGACAGTCATTTTCTAAAGGATCATTTTTCATTCTTCTTTTCACAAGAGAAATTGTTTCTCAGTTAGCTGGGATGACTATTTGGTACACCAGAAACCTCTCATTCTCCTTTAAGCATTCTAGATAGGGACTTCATTTAAAGATAATCAACAGAAAAATGCAATCACGTAATTTTTAAATAATTATATGCACCAACATTTGTCTTTGAATGGAGTGGAAGAAAAATATATCCACAATTTGGGCTATTTGAAACATTAAAATTCATTATAAAAGAAGCATGAAGTTAACATCATAATTGAGCAGCAAAGATAATGTAAAATACATAATGTATCAGTACAAACATGTGTGTCAATATTTTGCGGGAATACCAGCTATTTTGTCTTTGTTAATTCTACCATAATGAGTAAGAAAACAACTTCTAGTGAGTTTAATATAAGTCAAGTAATGTGTTGAAGACGTACATGATAGTTTGCAGGTTCTGTTCGTTAGTAGTGTATAGACCCATTATAGGACGTATTGTCATGTGGGACCCGATATAGGATGTCAAGTGGGACCTATTATAGGACGTCATGTGGGACCTATGATAGGACGTCATGTGGGACCCGATATAGGACGTGGGTGGGACCTATTATAGGACGTTTGTCATGTGGGACCCAATATAGGACACTTAAGCATTTGTGACCTATGATAGGACATAGGTTGACCCTTAGACAACTTGGACATGTGTGAGTAAAACACAAGGTCAAAATGAGAACAAAAGCGATGTGTTGTACAGTTTTTTATTAGAGAGCAACACGGCATCACATCAACCAAGAAACTACAGGTGAATAACAATGATACGTTGAGTGCATCACTACTTTGGTTATCGTTTTACCATAACGGTGAGGAGACGGTCGGGAGACCTGTTCCGACGAAATTCATTTCGGATACTAGCAATTCATCGTTTCATTTTGAACCCCAAAAAATGCTAAACATATAAAATCATGCATGATTATGTTTAGAACAACTACTTGGTAAACACATGAAATATTGAACATTGAAATGATCAATCGTCAAAGATATTGTTATAGGGACACGAGTCGTATATTTTATCTTTATCTCTTCTTTTATTTGGCTCTTGTAATTACAGTTCACGGATCACAATTAAACGTTATATTTTCTGTTTCTTCTTACGCACTTTATGCGGAGTGGTAAAAGACGGTATCAGAACCCATGTAGATATGACCCTATCCCTTCAACGTGCACTTATGTCTTTACAACGTCACCCAACTAAATGATATCCCCCTAAGGCTATGTCGATTTGAAAACTACATTCCGGCCCCAGTCGCATTAACTAAATGCGACAACCCTAATCACTGTTTTCAAGATATGAAACATGAAATCAATCAATGAAAAGAATCAAAAGTCTGAAATCTTAACTAAGAAACTAACTAAATTAAGTAAGAAAAATCGAAAATACACCTTTTGACAGTCACAGTTCCCAAACTACTAAACTAGACTTATGTCGTTTCCCCTTCAAGCAGTAAACACAATTTGACCACTGGCCTGACAAGCGTGGCCGTTTTAGTTTTGATTTTGGCACTTCTAACCAAACCCCCTTTATCTCTATAAGCCTCTATGACCACCCCCATTAGCAATGAGTTCCGAGGTGATTGGTCATCCACTATCATGACGACATCTCCGACCTCAGTACATCTCTCCGGTTGAAGCCACTTCTGCCGTCTCTGGAGGGTTGGTAAGTACTCCTTTGTCCATCTCTTCCAGAAGAGATCAGCCAGATACTGCATCTGTCGCCAACGCCGTCGAGCGTAGACATCCTCGTAAAATTTCCCCAGTGGCATATCCACAGGCGCCTTTAACAACAGCAGATGATTGGGTGTTATGACATCTAGATCATTAGGATTGTCAGATACTTTGGTTAGAGGTCTACTATTAATGATAGCCTCTACTTCACACAGGAAAGTGTGTAACTGTTCATCACTCTGGGTTGTTCTCAGATACTGCTCACTGAGAATTCCACTCAAGACTTTACGAACTGTTCGGATCTGTCTCTCCCAAACACCTCCAAAGTGAGATGCAGCAGGTGGATTAAACTTCCATTTCAGTCCATGATTACTGGCAAATCTGTTAATCTGGTTTTCATCTAATTCTTGTAGAGCACTCTTTAATTCTTTGTTAGCACCAACAAAATTGGTACCATTGTCTGAGTACAGCTCTTGTAATTGTCCACGTCTAGCCATGAAACGTCTCAGTGCACTTATACATGAGTTGGTATCAAGTGAATGTGCAACTTCTATGTGCACTGCTCTGCTGGATAGCCATGTGAACACCACTCCATATCTTTTCTTCAGTGTTCGCCCCTGTTTGATTTCAAAGGGCCCAAAATAATCTACCCCTGTTCTTGAGAAGACTCCTTCATCTGGACGAAGTCTGTAGGATGGTAGGTCTGCCATCTTCTGTTTTCCGGTTCTGGCAAGATATTTTCTGCACTGGATACATCGTTTAAACAAGCTTCTTATCATTGAACCAGCATGGATGATCCAATATTTCTGTCTCAATTCTGCAAGGACGTGGTTCCTTCCTTGATGACCCACTAATTGGTGAATGTGTCTTATAATTAGCTTAGACACATGATGATCTTTGGGCAGTATCATCTGATGTTTGGCATTCAGTGGAATAGATGCCTTACGTAGCCTTCCTCCAACTCTCATTATCTCATCGTGTAATTCAGGATCAAGATCAGTAAGTCTGCCCTTTTGTCTGAGACATCTGTTTCCTTTATCAGAAGCCTGTTTTGCCTTCCCACATGGATCCTTGATATTCATCTCTGCGGTCTTTGTCTTTTGTAAGACAACAATCTCTTCTGGGAATGACTGCCTTTGTATGAATTTGATAATAGCCTTTTCAGCAGACTCTATCTCATCACTGGTAATTCCCTGAGAACACTGATTTGGTTTGTGTCCTTTTATCCTTTGTAGCAAGATGGTCTTGAGACGTAACCACCACGCCACTGATCTCTTCAGTTTGTTCCATTCTGAGTGGTATTCCAGCAGTTTTTCAACTGGATTCTTTTGGGTTTCATCTGTCATTGTTACAGCACTGACACTGACTTCTTCCTCATACTCTCTTTCAGAATCAACGTCTTTACTGTCGTCTTCACATGGCCAGAAATCTTCTGTCTGATGAAGAAACTCTGGTCCTTTTAACCAATCTTCTTTTGTGAGCAAATCATCTGCACTTAACCCACGGGAAGCATGGTCTGCTGGGTTAAGCTTTGATGGGACATATCTCCACTGATGGACATCTGAACCATCATGAATTATCGGAATTCTGTTAGCGACAAAGACGGGATGTCTTGCCTTTTCACTTCTTATGTACTTCAGGACTGTTTGACTGTCAGTCCAAAATACTGTTTCATCGATATTCATTGTAAGCTCTTGTTTGAGCTGGGCATCTTGTTTCACGGCTGATGTTGCTGCTGTGAGCTCCATCTTCACGATTGTATGTGGTTTCAGTGGTGCAACTCTGGCTTTGCCGGTAAGAAAGGCACAATGGATTTCCTTTCTGTCATAAGTGTACCTCATATAAGTTGCAGTACCATAACCTTCTTGACTTGCATCTGCAAAATAGTGCATCTGGATGTTCACTACTTTACCAAATTCTTTGGGTTTGAGACATCTTGGTATCTTTAACCTCTCTAGAATAGGAAGTTCCTTTAGCCATTTTCCCCACTCATTCCGTTGGTCGACAGGTATATCACTGTCCCAGTCTACCTTCAATCTGCAAAGACTTTGCAGTATCTTCTTTGCCTGTACAAGGAAAGGTGAAGCATAACCAATGGGATCATACACTGCACTCATCACAGACAAGATATTTCTTCTTGTGGCCTTTTCGTTTACTTTTGTGATATTGAACTCAAGTTGATCCCTCTCAACACACCACTGGACTCCCAACGCCCTTTCCTTTGGCAGCTCGTCATTTTCAAGATCAAGCCCTTTCAGTTCTTTGGCTCTGTCATCTTCTGGTATGGACTCCAGCAATCTTTTACTGTTGCTGACCCACTTGCCCAGCTTGAATCCACCACAAGCCATGATTTCTTTTAGATCTCGATATATCTGGATTCCTTCTTCATCGGTGGCCACAGACTTTAGAAAGTCATCTACATAGAAGTCGTTGATAACTGACTCGATCACCTTATCTTTAAATCTATGTTGATTATCACTAGGTGTCCTCTTCAGGGCAATATTGGCACAGCTTGGGGAGGAGACTGCCCCAAATAGATGAACTAGCATCCTGTATTCTTTCATACCTCCATCGAAGTTACCTTCAGGCCACCATATGTATCTCAGGCGATCACAATCATCCTTTCTTACTCTTACTTGATAGAACATGGCTTCTATGTCTGCCATGATGGCCACGTTCTCTTGCCTCCATCTCATCAGAACATCATACAATCGGTTGGTTAGGTCTGGTCCAGACAAGAGTTGTTCGTTGAGGGAAACTCCTTTGTACTGGATGGGACAGTTGAATACCACTCTGATCTTGTCCGGTTTCTTTGGGTGGTAAACTGCATGGTGTGGTATATACCAAACATTTCCATCATTCCGGTCAACATCCTGATCTGGTACTTTCTCTGCATGTCCTTTCTTCTCCAGGTTCTCCATAAACTCTGTATATTCTGAAGCCAACTTTTCATTTGTTGTCAACTACCTTTGTAGTCGCAGACCAACATATCTGCTTGAACTTTGTTGTTAGGCATCTTAACAGCTCTATCTCTCAAGGGAAGAACTGTTTCATAATGGCCATGTACTTTGGTGACAGATTCCTCCATCATTGTCATAAACCTCTTGTCTTCAACAGACATGCCAATTTTCTGGTCAGAAAGACGTTCTGTGAAATCCATGTTGATGAAGGACTGGAGTTGTTGCTCCAAATTATCTGTACCATTCTGGACAGTACCATTGTCTACTCGGCAAAAGTTGACGTTCACTTCGGGTTGGTCCATCCATTTGCCTTCAAGTCCATACACCAACCACCCAATGGGAGTCTTGATAGCATATGGATCTCCAATCTCGGCGGAGGCAATTTCCAACGGCATTGAAACCCCAGGGACATTGCTTCCAATCATTAGGGTGACATGAGGTATGGAGTTGTGACCATCCATACTTGGGAGTTTAATGTGGCTCAAGTGATCCCAAGCGTCAATATCATTCTGGGTTGGTGCATCATCCATGGTTGCTGGGATACTGTCTTTGACATAGACAGAGTGGAGGTCTATAAAGGAAGTTCCATCTATGTTTCCTACTTGCAGATCTCCTACAATGACATCAGTGGTCTGGACTTGCTGAAGATTTAAAGTCTTTATCAAGATCTTCGTTCTTCGGGTGTTCACCTTTAAACTGTCTTTCAAGAATTCATCAACAAAGACAGCACCACAGCCATTATCAACAAAGGCATATGTGGCAATACATCTGTCACTGGTCTTTGGTTTGATCAAAACTGGAGTAATAGCCATAAGAGTACCAGTGACCTTATTGTTTTTGTTTCCTTGGGGTGTTACGTTTTGTACACCAGCACAACCAGTAGTGACCGTTTGAGTCACCCTTTCATCTCATGGTTTCTTCTCTCGGGCAGGATCATGAAGGATGGTCGGATGGGATTTGCTGCATTTCTCACACTTTGCCCACTCTGGATTTGGACAATTTCTCTTTAGATGACCAGGATTTAGACAACCAAAACAAAGCCCTTTCTTCATACACACCTCTGATTTGGCCTGTAGGTCAAGTGAACCAAACTTCCTGCAATCAAGTAGGGTATGATAAGTGTTAGGTCCACAGTACAAACATCGTCATATTTTGGCCTTGTTTTCCATTTTCTCATTTTTCCCCTTGGAAGCTTTATCATCCTCATTTGTTTTCACGGTAGCTGCAAAAGCCCTCTTACTTGTCATCACCTTTGGATATTTCTGTGGGGTCTTCCAATCTTTCATTTTGTTTTGATACCCAAGACCTGCAATCCTAGGATCATTTTCATTTCTCGAATGTTGTCCAACAAACTGTTCAAAATCTTGTAAGGTTGGTGACCTCATCTCTACATCCCTTAATCGACCCATTTGGTTAATCCATTGTTGTTGCAAGGCTGTTGGCAATTTCTGTGCTAGTATTCTTAGGAACTCATAACCATTCATACTATCCATTTCTGGGTTACCCTGCTTTACATTGCAACAATTGATAAGAAATATGGCATATTTTCTTAAGGCAATCTTATCTCCCACTGCAATATCATCCCAGCTCTCTGCCTTAGATTTGTATGCTGCCGCCAAAACCTGGGGTTGACCAAAATTTCTCTGTAACAACCATTTTGCCCTTTCATATCCACTTGCTGGGGGCTCTATGGCTGTGCATTCCTTAATTAGATCATGTGCTACCCCTTCAGTGAACCTTAATAACAACTCTAATCTCCGGGCTGGGTTTTGGGTTTTATCTTCCACCACATGCTGAAAGTTTCTTATGAATGGTGTAAATGACAAGAGGTCACTTCCATCAAATGGGTCCAGTCGTGGCGAAGGTAGGGCAGATTCTCTTTGATGGTCAACAATTTTATTAAAATGGGTAGCCATTGAAATACCAGTGTTGACAGTGTCATCTGGTTTGGTAGTTAGATCTGGAAGTGGTTGGCCATAACAAACTCCTGCATAGGTTGGTTTTGTTTGTTTATACTGTGCATGTTCATTACCATTATTTGGTGATAAGTATTTTCCACTGTCATTAGGTTCGTCTAGCACAATGTTGTTCTGTCGGGATACAAATACATTTGCATTGGGGTTTATTCTAGTATTTTCCCCTTCACTATGTTTCTTATCTGCATCATCAGACTTTAAGTATTGAAATGATTTTAACTCAATGCTCTTCACAACCTCTTCGGTAAGTTTGGCAGACACATCACTTTCTGGCCTTTCGTGCAATTGCAGTAGCTTTGACATAGCTTTGGCTGCCTCCAGTTCTGCCATCATATCAATTTGTTGTTGTTCAGTCTCAAGCTTTAACTTCTTTTCTTCCATTTGTTTTCTTTGTTTAACCCTCTCTGCCTTCTCCTGGCCATGTCGGATTTCATCTTGTGCTTCTTGCAATTCATACTCCATTTTTAGGTTACGTTTTCTCTCTTCTAGTTTCTTTGTTTCCTTCAATGCAGCTGCACGAGCAGCAATCACTATTTCCTTTTGCTTTGTCCTATATAACAACACTGAAACAGTTGTTTTTACTGACACTTCGCTATCAGTATGCCTCTTTAATCTATCTGGATTATTTACTACAGACACACTATCGTCAGGGTTAATGGTATCAATAATACCAGTTTCTCCGGCCCCAATGTCGGGCAATGCACTCTGTTCATTTACCGAATTATCGGCCATATTGTAATCTATAGTCAGGCTATATACTACAAAGTTCCATGTATCACGCAACGGGCCTACAATAACACACACAGTTTACACTGACTTATCAACAACGTTACACTAACGCGATGTTGCACAGTGTTTACGTTCACCGTAGACTAGTTTCACGAAAGACGATAAAGCCTATAATCACGTAGCGAACAGTACGTAGTAAGCTACACATAGTCTACTTACAGTAATCACGTTTCTAGTGCACAGTTCGATCATCTTTTATTCACTGTTCTGGCGTCTTTTACGAATGTTATAGGGACACGAGTCGTATATTTTATCTTTATCTCTTCTTTTATTTGGCTCTTGTAATTACAGTTGACGGATCACAATTAAACGCACTTTATGCGGAGTGGTAAAAGACGGTATCAGAACCCATGTAGATATGACCCTATCCCTTCAACGTGCACTTATGTATTTACAATGATATCCCCCTAAGGCTATGTCGATTTGAAAACTACAGATATGGATTGATGAAGTCATATACATCTCGTGCAAAAACCTGTGTACCGCTGGCTATATGTTACAGTGTAAAAACATCAACGAATTGTGAATAGTACACGTATTGAACAAAAGGATAAGTCAATAGTGGCTTTAGTGACGATAACAATAGCGACTCGTCCGTTAGGTAGGATATCGATCAATTTCTGTCTGAGGCAAACAATTACTAGCCCCCAGATCATCGTCCGTTTGCTATATTCGCGCTCAGTAGACAATGAAACTCAATGTTCTCCTTTGGGGTCTTAACCTATCCTTTAGGATTTTGCGCGGTAATGTAGCGGGGGGACGGATTTTCCAAAAATTTAGTACACAATGATATACAAACACACTAGCTTCATATGGGAAAAACACTGTAATGAATATTGAAAGGTATCCACCATTTGCCATGCATGCAGCTCGACACTTTTAGAATACGAAACCTCTTTTGTCATTTTCAAAGGATATGAAACTTTACTAAAAAACATTTCATCAAACGTCATTTGGGAAACGACAGTTACAAAAACTTTAGTTGCAAAAACACTTTTTAATCAAATGAAAAGTAAATTTTTAGCTAGCATATTTTATTAAATGAATTTAATTTGGCCATAAGAGAACGTACATTACAAAGTGTTTTACTAAATAATGTAAAAGTTTTTATCAAACTAAACTTGAGTGACAACAAGCAATTTCATGATTTCCAAACTTGTCTTCATTACGAAACAATTCATAACAATCAACTTCGAACATGTCGCGCATACTTAAATTTATTCATAAATGTGAAATAGGGTATCAAACATTTAAAGTAAACGAATTGAAATTATTTTAGTCAATTAGACAAATCTTTCTTAAAAGTTTCACTTGATCTGAAAGTAAAAAATGTTAGCACTGAACAGTTCATGAAACGTCACTTTGTAAATAATAAAATTAAAAAAAGATAAAAGATGCATCGCTAAACACATTTCATAAAATGTATGTCAATAAACGACATGTAGAAAACATTTCATTTAAAATAAATTTCAAAATTTTTGATCTCAAAACATTTTAAAGCTAAGAAGATTAAAATTCATCGCAATGTAAAAGTTAAAATAGAAACATTCTTTTAACAAACTAACCAATAAAAATGTTATTTTAGTCATTCTTTCGGAAACAAACGGTGCATATATAGTTTGATATATTAAAGGAAATATAAAATAAAGTTACACGTAAAAGGTTTACAACCATTTCAATGCTTTACAACAACACTTTTTTCAACCATTCACATATTTTTAAACTCAAAACACGTTTGCAATTAACAGTTCACCCTTATTTGTAAATATAAATTTACAAAAAGCTTTTAGCTGCAACATTTAACAAATATCCTCATATGAACAGACATGAAGAAAGCCCTTCGTTTATGATAAATTTTGGATCACAAACATTGTACAAGTTAAATAAAAAAATAAAAATATCATTCAGATAAACACGTTCGATAACTTGTGAACTTTCTATTTGAAAATGGTAACCATAACATTCATTTTCTATCCAACGCTTAACTTCAACCAGACAAGATCGAAAAGAGTTCGGAGAGAGAACCTGGTGTCACTGTTCCAAACGTTTTACTGCAGAAATTGTAATCGTTGTTTCACGTGCCTGTTCACATTAAAATGTTTCATGTAATCCGAGTAAAAGGAAAGAAGCACCAAACGCGGTTGCCACGATGCAGCAAGTTGTAGTTCCGTTGAGATTATCATGTTAGTATCTCTCAGCTTTATTATCCACCAGTAAAGCGCAAACATGCTGATCACGCAATCAAACATTCATCGTTCACGAGCGCGATCCAACAAGGTATCAAAATCAGACCACGAATGCCATCAATGGAAATGTAGACCATTGCGGGACCAGCGTTCAAGAACCTGCAAAGTCATTTCGAAGTCCTTCAAACATTGTGGTAGCTATAGGTAACCGAAGACAAATGTGTCGCTTAAATTTGCTCCTCTGAAGTCATAACATGACTATGTACCCACCATGACACGCACGACCTTGACTCGAACGAAGCACTAGTCCAAATAACAGAGCTTGGCATTAGGTGGCCAGAAATGTAACCTAATGAGTGGGACCCTATTTTGGCAAATGATGTCATAGATCAATTTTAGGGATGACATCATCAGTTGCATAAGTACATCGTACGAGTGAGTACTGCGCATGTGTAAAGAGGCAGTGCTTACATGATTTGGCGGTATTTTTGAAACTAGCCATTTCCTATATTTACACTGTGGCGTACACACTAAGCGCTATTAATATTTGGAACCCCATATAAGACGATGTCTCTGTGGAGATCACGTCATTTGAGCTATAGCCTCGAAGATGGCTAGCAAGAGCATATTGTGTCTTTTGTTGTCAAGGTTTTGACACACCAACGCAAATTGTAAATCACCCGGTGGCCTGCATTTGTATTCCACCGTTGGGTATTTGCAAAATGTGGAGGAGGAGAAGGAGCCTAAAGGAGCAGAGGATAAACGGAAAAAGAATAGAATGTCTTCATAGAGACACTTTCCGAAATGTTCCCGGGAACCCACCATGGTAGATGAAGACATTTAGGAGGACGAAGAAACCATCGAAGACCTTGTCAGACTAAAGCTGATCAGTACTTTTTTTATTTTTTAACCGACTCTGCAAAGGGTCATCAAATATCCCAGAAAGAGCAGGCTCATCTCTCTCCTTAAACATGCATTGTGTCGTCTATCTTATTTGTAACGTAGGCTACGCATAGGCTTAACTATAGTGGTAGGCCATTTGGCATTCGTGTAATTTAAGAGTTTGGTTCATTTAATAAATTTAGGCTAGTTCAGTTATATTTTTTTCTCATGTACCGCCCAAGGCTCCCATACTTTAAAAAGAGATATATACCCGAATACACATCTATATATAGTATACGTTATCTGATACTTAGGACTAATTAAAAAAGACATATTCAAATATACGCTAGCTGTGTGTATATTATTAAGCACAATATTTATAGTACACATGAAGGTGTTTTTTAGGTCCATTTTAACATATGCCTCAAATAAAATGTAGCTTCCTTGTAAACCTCACTGTATTTTTAGGTCCGTTTTACCATCGTTTTACACCTCTTTAGACATCAAATAAGTGTGTTCGTCCTATCGTAGTACTAAAAAAGTCCAGGAATGTTGACTTTTTTCCGTGAAAAGGGGAATAGCAAGTTACAGACAAACAAATGTTTCACGGGGAACCGCCCGAGAACTTTAAATGGTACTAAAAAACTTACCTGGTTAATAACAGCCAGTAATCAAAAATAAGGATGATCCAAACATGAGTTACAATGGTCTCATACGTTGTGCCTATAGCTCACACAGTGTTACACAAATACACTATATATACACTACGTTTATGTGCACAGTATACATACCAAGTCTCACCCAAGGATAATGCCTCATTGTGTGTGTTGGAATTTGGCTGGTGACAGACAATGGTCCCAATCGATCGTTTTCAAAGAGGGGGAAAGGGGGCAGAAGGTAAAAAAGTCTTCAGGGAGGAAGGTGCTCCATTAGAACTTGATAAAGTATTGGGGGTATACAAACAGTGGTTTAGTTAGGACAGTCTCACTTTGTGCCAAATTTTCATCGTGTACACACCTTGCTCTCCAGCACACACGGGTAATGGTGGCTTTAAAAACCTTCGACTACTTTTTTGTAACACCATGATATCCTCTGCATTGCGGGAAAAGTGCGTCATGGCTGAAAATTAACCAAGTCGATTGCGTTTTTGGCTGATACATTGCACGAGCAGGGTTGATTGGTCCCATACCTGAGGATCTTTCGCCTGTGCCACATACACGACATAAAACTTGATACACATAGACCAATCCGATTCATTTACCGGGAAACTTTCTCTCTTCCCTTTGTCGGACCTCCGGAGCAAGTTCCGTGGATTCATACGATATTTTTGGCGTTGGAACCGTTACCCGTGGATTCATACGATATTACTGTGCCGAAACCTGTATCGTCGATTTATATCACATTTTTTGCGCTGGAACCTACACAGTTGATTATTACAATATTTTTGGTGTGTACCGTGGCTGATTACGATATTTTTGTGTTGGATCTTTTACTAGTGATAAGGAATTCAGAGGGAACCAGGGGGTAAGTCAGTTCAAATTGTTTTCAAATTTGTTGTTTTAGTCAAATAATTCTTTGTGTTACGTAGTTTCCCTCAATGCCCTCAAATTTATAGATTCATAAATACTTTGTGAACCACTGGTAAATGTACCTTGTATGCAAAGCTTAGACGTATCAGATACCAAAAAATAGCTATTGAAACAGTGGTTTGTGATAAAAGTCGCGAAAGCTATAGACCGGTATCATTGCGGTTTCAGACATTAGACAATGAACACCTCGGGGTTAGCCAAGCATTGGCAATTACATAGGAGTCGTAGATGGGGGAGACCTTACTTGTTGAATCGGTACACTGGTGAATCAAGATGGATAGAAGATATGCCAACGACTCGCCCGACAGTAGAAAATACCAATGTAACGGTATCGCCTGATCATAAGGAGGCCGAGCAGCCAGTCAATCAAATTCAGCAGAGTGGCTCGTCCACGGAAGATATGGCCATGATTGGTGGTACTTCAGCACAAATAGTGGATGCTGCTGACAGACACAACAGTGAAGCAGACCCAGTGAATGCTGAGGATTGCTGGTTCATTCAGAGCAGGAATACCAGGCGCATCCGTTGCTTCAATGCCGAGGCAAGTCAATTTGTCATGGTCTTCAAGAAAAAAGCAGTCGAAACGTTTCTTCAACAACAAAGGACCATCTTAACAGACTTCTATGACATCATCGATAGCTTGATCCGTAACATTATGGACACATTTCAAGCTGGTGACCTCGTCGAGATGGAATTCGATCATGTAAATTTACACAAGACTATCTTTGTACCGCTCATGCGCAGAGACCAAATTGATACTGACCGTATCCTGACTATTTTGGAACGTATTCTACAATCAAACGATGCCTTCACACTGGATGATACACTACGTGTTAAACTAATTCGTGTGAAAGAAACCAAAGGTGGACAACCCTCGCGGCTTACACTTCCAGAATGGCGACTAAAAAAGAGGAGTATCGTTAGGATTCGTAATAACGACGACATGTGTCTCACACGGGCAATTGTCACAGCTATGTCTCACAGTACCAAACAGCAAGGGAAGAAAACTGATTGGGTACACATTAGAAAGGGATGGGCAAAGCAAACCAAGTTAGCCAAACAATTGCATCTGCGAGCCGGGATTCCTATCGGATCTTGTGGTTTAGATGCGATACCACAGTTTTAAACCGTTCTGCCTGACTATCGCATCATCGTTCTGACAACCGGACATCAGAATCCCATTTTGTATGCCGGTCAAAACGTTCACGGTAAACCGATTTTCCTCTATTACCATCACCAACATTTTGATACAACCGTTAGCATCACCGGGTTTTTGAATAGGAAACACTTTTGTTTCAAATGTTTGAAAACCTACACGCATCGCAAAAAAGCATGCGTGCACAAAACGTTGTATAGCCTGTAAGACACAAGGTACCGATTGTGCATCAGATGCTCATACATGGTATTGTGAGTTTTGTCACCATACCTTAAAAAATCAAACATGCTTGAGTAATCATCTCGTTTGTCCAATCGGGAAGCGTGGTCATCCGGAGAACAGTACCTGCATGTCGTACAAACGTTGCGGGTCATGTTTCCGTAGCTACAATCCTCGCGAAACGCACGAATGTGGTATTGAGTATTGTTCAAAGTGTCAAAAGAGGCAACCGTGTGATCACCTTTGCTACATGCAACCTTTGTCAAACGATGACGTGGATGGCACCAAAGAGGACGACAACCAGAAAAACGATGATCTGAAAAGGATGATCTTTTTGGGATTTTGAGTCACGCATTGAACCCGATGGACAACACGTACCAAATTTTTGGCGTCGCGCAAATCGTGTGCGACCAGTGTTTGACAGAAGAAGATATTAACATCCCATGTGATCAATGTGGTCTCAAGCGACAGTGGACATTCCGTAGTGTAGAGGCATTTTGTCATTGGGCCTGTCAGTAACCCTATGCGCTCTTTATTGCCCACAATCTGAAAGGTTACGATGGGCAATTCATTCTTGATCACATGAGTAAGGATGGTATGCCAGCTTCTCAACTCGTAACCATGGGTACAAAAATTGCGTATATGGAATTCGAATTGCTTAGAACGTCACGCAATAAGAAGAGAGAGACCATCAAATTTAAAGATTCTTATAACTTTATACCCATGGCTTTAAGTCGTTTCTCTAAAACATTCGGCTTGGAGGAAACAAAAGGATACTTCCCCTATCTATTCAACACGAGTGTGCACGAAACGTACGAGGGACCTTGGCCGGCAGCTCACTACTATCACCCACAGGTCATGTCAGCTTAAAAACAGAAAGCTTTCTACGCTTGGTATGATACACAAAAGCACAGCATCTTCAACATGGCGGAAGAGATGGAGAAATATTGTATCGATGACGTTAATCTACCGAGAAAGGGTTGTCTCAGGTTTCGTCGTGATTTCCTGGCTATGAACTAAATGGATCCCTTTGTCAATGCCATGACAATAGCGCAAGCCTGTCAACAAGTGTTCCGACGTAAATTTTTAAAGGAGAATACCATCGCGCTCGTGCCGTCTCTTGGCTACCGACGTATGGACACACATTCCAAGAAAGCCACGCAATGGTTGGCCTGGCAAGGACATGTGGCAGGTGTACGCATTGAACACGCACGTAACGGCGGGGAAGCCACTGTCAAATGTTGGAGAGACCACGCAGAGTATAAAGTCGACGGGTTCCAGAACGATACGGTCTATGAATTCCACGGCTGTGTGTGGCATGGATGTCCCCGATGTTATCCGGATAGAACAAAACAAGTGCCTGGATCGTCACTCACGATGGCGGATGCCTTCATCAAGACACAGACCAAGATGAATCACTTGCGCAAACAGTTCAAGAATGTCGTAAAAATTGGGGAATGTGACTTTCACCGGCTTTCAAAACCGATGCCATCAAGCAAGCATTCGTCAACACCCTGACTTTTCGAGAACCACTTCACCTTCGAAGGGCATTTTTCGGTGGTAGAACTAATGCGACAGTTTTGCGTTACGATGCCAAGGAAGGGGAAAAGATCAAGTACATTGACGTGTGCTCGCTCTATCCGTTTGTGAACAAGTTTGGGATATTTCCTATCGGTCATCCTACGATCGTGACGGGAAATTTTGATGGCTGGGAGACCTACAACGGTTTGATGTATTGTCGAGTGGTACCTCCCATAAAACTATACCATCCAGTACTTCCCTATCGAACGGGGCATAAATTACTCTTTCCCCTTTGTCAGAGATGCGCCACTGGAAAACAGCAATCTTCGTGTCACCATGACGACAATGACAGAGCTTTGGAAGGGACTTGGGTGACACTGGAATTGGAAAAAGCGGTGGAGAAGGGCTATCGTATTGTAGAGATATTTGAGGTATGGCACTTTGATGAGTTTGCTCAATACGATAGCGAAAAGAAGGAAGGTGGCCTATTTGCAGATTACATCAATACATTCTTGAAGATGAAACAAGAAGCCGATGGTTGGCCAACCTCCTGTGCCACAGAAACTAAACGGAGAGAGTACGTCGAGGCTTACGCTGCCAGAGAAGGCGTTCGACTAGAACATGTCGAGAAGAATGAAGGACGTCGGTGTCTCGCAAAGCTGATGCTTAATTCGTTTTGGGGAAAGTTCGGCCAACGTGATAATTTACCACGTAAAGAAATTTGCAACGATATTTCCCTTCTCGTTGGAGATACCTCTAAAGAGGTGACCATCAACAGGATCACCGAAGATTACAAAGAATTGACGTGGACGGATAAAGAAACTTTCGTCGAGACAGGTAGCAACAAAAATATTTTTATTGCTGCCTATACCACAGCTCAAGCACGATTGAAGTTATACCACTACCTGGAACGCCTTGACGAGAGTACTTTATTTTGACACCGATTCCATTATTAACGTATCTCGCGAAGGGCTATATGATCCACCGATCGGATCATTTCTTGGCGATATGACAGATGAGCTGGCGAAACCATTTGGAGAAGTGAGTTACATTACCCGATTTGTGTCTGGCGGTCCAAAGAACTATGCTTACGAAGTGTATAGCACAAAAACGAAACAAAAAACAACCCATTGCAAAGTGAGGGGTATTACCTTGACACCGGATGCGGCAAGGAAGGTCAACTTTGAGACCATGTCTAAACTCTTGGATCATATCACCAACGGTACGTCGAAGGAAGAGGAGAAAATTACCATCATTAAAGAGCATGACATTGTCAGGAAGGGCATGGGTAAAGTCTACACCGCCGCCACGAAGAAAACATATCGTATCATTTACGATAAAAGAGTGATTCAACCCGACTTTAACACCGTACCATACGGATATTGAAGTCTGAAACATTACAAATAAGACGGGGTGTCCAGAGCTTGACACATTTCCCAGTGAGATGTCGGAGGAGACACTTGATGTCCGATTGAAGCATCTATTCACATGTCTCGTCGCAGGACCAACAGGTAGTGGTAAAACCGTTTGGTTATCCAGACTGCTGAAACATCGACAGACGTTGATTGATCCATATCCTGATAACATTGTATGGTTTTACGGTGAATATCAAAAACAGTACGACGATATTCTTAAAGATTGTCCGAGCGTCAGATTTGTTGAAGATTTACCGGATCGATTTGATGACTACATCGACCGAAGCAAACCAAATTTATTGATCATCGACGATCTCATGCACGAGACGGACGAGAGAATCGCACAATTGTTTACCAAAGGCAGTCACCATAAAAATTTATCCGTCATTCTCGTGCTTCAGAATTTGTTTCATCAAGGCAAACATTCCAGAACGATCAGTCTCAACAGTCACTACGTCGTGCTCTTCAAGAATCCTCGAGATGCTTCTGTGGTGCATCACTTTGCTAGACAACTTTTACCGGGCAGTACCAGATTCTTACATCAGGTTTACGAAGAAGCTACGTCACGTCCCTATGGGTACCTGGTGTTTGACTTTAAGCCAAATAGCGATGAACGCACTCGCTTCCGGACCAACGTTATGCCTGAAGAAGATGGAGATCGCATACGGTGTATCTCCTCAAGCGCAAAAGCCATCGACCTCGATGACCGGGTCTTGCGTGTACTTTACGAAACGCTCGTTCGTCGGCGATTACGGTTGATACCTCATGTCGCACAGGATGAACTCACAGAACGCATATGTCTCAATGTCGAGTTTGTGGATCATCAAGACGATTATCGGAAACTCCTGAAGGAAGTCGTCATGATTGATTTTCAACAATTGGAAGCGGCGTTCTCTCTCGACGAAAACGTGACCTTCACACACGTCGCCGTGTTCATCATGTATATGGTGGACATGCACATTCTCAACGGTGTGATCGGACCGACCAATTACCAAGACTGGTTTCGTGTAGATAGACCCATGAATAGACGGTTCCGTGGACGCCTCGTACCTTTCAGGTCATAAACAACATATCAAACGCGCTTCGTGCCATTTCATGATAGGATGGAGAGGATTCGGGATCAATACCCCTTTTAGAACGCTTACCCACTGTTCACCAGCAAAACGTTCAACTGTCTTGAAGAACATTGATCCAAAACTGTTGCTTACCCTCTGTGAATGTGCGTTGAACATCTTACACGGAAACGTGCCTCATTCTCAACGGTGTGATCGGACCGACCAATTACCAAGACTGGTTTCGTGTAGATAGACCCATGAATAGACGGTTCCGTGGACGCCTCGTACCTTTCAGGTCATAAACA
>JAIPMN010093953.1:0-10425 GCA_020650975.1 Apostichopus californicus | reverse complement strand
ACTTGATATTTCGGGGGAAAAGGTATTTGACTACATGCAAATGAAAAATTTAAGCTAAAGCAAGGTGTCCAGTCTTTGTTATAGTTTTGGTCGATTATCAAAATATGAATCGGATGCATACATTGGTACGTAGATGTATTGACCTTTCTGTTCATTACTGAACTTTAAAACAAGTATATACACGTAATGTGCTCTGCTACATGTTCTACTCAATTACCATGCCAGCACCATTCCATAATGTCTCTCTCTCTCTATCTATGTTCCCTCAGTAACCTTGAATTGTAATAGTTTCCCTTGCACTGAGTTAAGAGGAAACTGTTCACTGTGTATAGCTCCATGTTGAGGTCAAGCCATGTGCTCCTGGTGAGTCGGTGACTATTTTGGGACTCAGAACTGGATGTTTGCTGTTAGAATTTTTCATTTGCTTGATCCCTACAAATGGGCGAAATCTTTTGCAAAAAAATAACCTCGTTATGAATGTGTGATGATTAACAAAAGAAAAGTACCAACAAAGAATCTTTAGACTGTTCATTTTGATCAAATTTATGCACAGTCAGGCTCTAAGAAGTAAAGAAATGTTGCCATATTTCAGTTTCAGTTTATAGCAGTTATATTGGGTTCATCTATTTAAATTTGGTTAACAAATCAACAGGTTGCTATACAAACTTCAGATTACTATTTTTGAGTGGACATCACCTTTGTTAGGCCTATATACAGAGAGTGTAATGGGTGAGTGCACATCCCTCACCCCCCCCCCCATCCTCATTTTCAAAGGTTCACATTTCCCTTAGCAGAGAATGGTCTTTTGTGACTCAGGGATTGTCAGCAAATTGTGGCCAATGTCACAAATTAATGTGGTATTCAATAAAAAAAATGTCACCACCTTCAGTAAATGCATAACATCATAAACTGACCTGTTTGTATTTAGTGAGTTCTTTCACCATGTGTTATATTTAACTGGCAAGTATGAACAACTCAATTCAATTTGTCTGACTAGTTTGTCACAAAAACGCGTACCATTTATATACAAAGGCACTTTACAATTTTGGAATCTACACTGTACTTGGTTCTTTTGATGCTACGGTACCTTTGTACAGTACTCAAGCATATTAACTTCATTACAAATACAAAGTTTCTGTGTCCAATCTCACAAGACAAATAATATGCATAAAATCATCACAGTTTACAAAAGTAGACACAAACTCAATCATCATGATAAATATGTATGTCATATGTGATAGAGATACTGTCAAAGTCATGAAAAAATACCCACAGACGGTCAAGAAAATCTCTTCCCTCTTAGGAGATATCATGTAGATTTAGTGTACGACTTCAAAAACATGGCAGAAGACTTTGTCAATTCTAAATGATGTGACGTCATTGAGTCGCACACGCTGCAAGTTTTTATGTTTTTCTTTACTTATTTCAATGTTAAGTTTATGTAATGAAGATGAATTTTGCAAATGTTGAATCTTAAAAGAATAGTCCAGTTCAAAATTTCGTTTTTGTTTTTTGAAATGTTAAAGAGGAACATAATCTAAGCATTCTGGTGAAATTTGCATTCAATTCCTATGTACCGTTTTTGAGATATTGACAGTTGAAGTTGCCACCTTTCGTACCAAAAGTGAACATGGAGCAAGGAGGTGTGAAGTTATTGTTGCACACTGATAAATAATGTTTTGTTTTCCTTTAAATTAACCTATA
Organism: Apostichopus californicus; assembly: GCA_020650975.1. Taxonomy (NCBI): domain Eukaryota; kingdom Metazoa; phylum Echinodermata; class Holothuroidea; order Aspidochirotida; family Stichopodidae; genus Apostichopus; species Apostichopus californicus. The sequence continues at coordinate 8,721 of JAIPMN010093953.1, read as the reverse complement.
ATTTCATACTCTACAATTGGATGCATCCATAATGTGAATGTATCATAGGTATTGGTATTTCATTAACTTCACATCCCCTTAAGACAAACTAGTAACCCTATCCAATCCACGATCAAATCAATAGACTGAAAAATAAAGATAAAACATATAAAAATGAAATTTTGACCTAGACTATTGTTTCAAGTAAATATTACAAAGCCTCTTAACAAGACCTGTACCTGAAATGATGGTATTGCAGGTTTCAGTGTCACCACTGTTGACAATTAACCTTGGAATATGGAAAGAAACACAAAGAGAAAGGATCAGATTTTAGCTCCTAGTGGCATCATAATGACATCACAGATTTACAGTACGACAACTGCTCACAGACAGGACTTTTTATATGACGATATCTTGTCAAATGGAACAATAGATATTTTAGAAATGCCCCTGTTATAGTGTCAAGGGAATTCGCAACATCATCTCCGAATGAAACAAATATATCACTTGTTTACAGCTACTTTGTTTTGAAGCCACCCTTTGCCATCTAGTGAAATTCACTACTCAAAAGACACTGGACACTCTGAAAGAATGATTTCACATTCATGAAACTTGAGAGCGAAAAGTCATGTTTATCAATATAACGTCTAAGCTTTTGAGTACTATGTATGTTATGTAGTGGAACACTGATCAGGTTCGATCGTTTTTAAAAATGTGAGTGTTAATGTCATCTATCACACATTTTGATGTCAGTTTGTTCATCTGTTTTTTGAGCGAAATTTTCTTTGTATTCTGAAGAAGTTTGCCAAATTAAAATGTCCCTCACATCGTCACTTTCAGTTTTGGTTTTGTTTCATCTAAACAGCTGACGATTCTCGAGTTCTTGGACACTTTAAATGCACGAACCGTCAATACAAGACTTCCGAATCAACCGCAGAGCAAGGTAATATCGGTGATTATATACGTTTATGTTGAGGTCAAAAGTGAAGTTTTGAAGTTGTATGTAACAGACTATTGAAGGCTTTTACAAGCTCACCTAAGCTTCTTTTGAGACAAGTTTCCCTCAAATCAACTGCCAAGTTGACGTTATCGAAATTTTGTTTACACCTTTGGAAGTTGAACTGATAAGGTTACTTCATGATGAAAAGGAACTGTTTTTTGTGACGACGTTACATCATAATGGTGTAAGGAAAATATCACAAACTACGAAGACTGTTGGGTCAGTGAATGGATGACTTCGAACAGACCTTTAATCTTGAAATTTTCTAGAAAAAGGAAACAGTTTTAGACTAGTACTGTGGTGTTTTCTTTGGCTATTCCGAATTTCAAGGTGGTTTGCTATATAAGATATAGGTACGCTTTGAAAGCTATGGAATACGCCGTTAAAGCTAAATTGATGATATTGCTTCCTCAGTGCTGGCTTAAATGTTAATATTTTAGGCCATTGTTTTTATTTTAGCTATATTAAATGGACCAAAACATGTTCTTTGACTTCATATAAACAACATTGTATCCTTGGTTGACTTTATTAAACACCATCTTTGCCTTGACAAACATCTAACTCCTTGTTAGTTACTGTACATATTATTTGAGGCCACAACAATGTACGTGTGCTTTATCATGTTTATTGTATTGACCTACTGTTGTTTGACCTACTGATAGCTACCTATCTGTACTCAAGCAAACCTTTGGAAACCACACCAATGCAAACTACTAGCGGTGAAACAACTGGCTCGACTGTCATGGAAGGTACAGTAAATGTAGATGTTAGGTACTTGCAAGGGAAGAGGGAAGGATTCATGCTTACAAGTTCACCTGAGCCTCTTTCTTTGAGACCATTGCCACATTTTCTTTTATTGAATTTTGTTACACTTTGTGGATCTGAAATGTTTTGTAATATTGACAAACAACAAATTTACCGACATTACATATTAAGGATGTACAGTAGAGCAAAATCAGAGCATTGGAAACCTGAGAAAGATTGTTTATTGCTGTAAAACTTAAAAGCTGGCCCCACATTGCCCTGACTGACCTCCCCTACCTGACGTTGACTGTCATGACCTAATTTTCAATAGTTGTGATGACCCATAGTCTTACAACACACCCCTGCATACTGAATGACTAATTAGCACAGACAAGGACTGTTTTATGTTAACAAACTGTGCTCCTTTAAATAGGTCACATGAAAAACTATTTCCCCTTGATTAGTTACAATCATTATTAAAACTGTGCAGCTTGAGTTGTGAACCGCCACACAATGCTCACTGTCAGCCAGAGAAACGTTAAGTCTGTGTACATGTTCAGTTATTGGGACTAAAACAGACATGACTTTAAACTGGGTAAAGTTACCATAATATGAAAGAGTAGAGATATGTGAAAACTATATGGTTAGCCTGTTTTGTTAGACCTATAATATTATAGATACAGAGCTATGCATTGGTTCACTGTAGTCACCATACCACCCTAACTTCACGCAAGACAGTAGATTGCCCTCTTGTTGTGTTGGTGTACAGTAACTCGCTGTGTCCCTTAAGTCGCGTACTGTATTATACATATGTAGTTGCAGTGATAGACACTGTAGTCGCTGTCCTGGTTAGTCAAATTGTAACCACTTTTTCAATCCCAATTATAATCTACAAAGCCTTAACGGAAATCGCCAAAATTGCAATGTGATCGAGTAAACATCAGTTTTGTATCTTCAGACACTTTCGTGGGTTATTGCACCCGTTCAGGGGAATCATACGGTAAACTTCAACACATGCCGTAAGTAAGGGAACTTTTTCCTTGTTACGAGCAGTTAGACTCTCCCGACCTTTGCAAGTATAATTCTCTCTATTTCTGGGGGAATCTGGTCAAACCATCCATGAAAATCTGAAGCTGAAGGATAGCAAAATCAGCGAGAGCTTCATCAAAGCTACCCTATCAAAGAACATCAATGATGCCCTAACCATCCCTAGTTTCCGTATTATACCATCATACTTGGAATTGTTGGTAGAATTTTTCAATAGGCTGGCACGGTAGACAAGCCATGAGGCATACATACATGCAGGCTTTTGGTATGCATGGACAAGCAATATCACTGTTGCCCTACTCTTGACGTGGATGTATATATTTATCAGAATTGATCTCTAAAAAGATCTGTCGGAAGTACTTCGAAATTGAGCACACTTAGATAGTAAAGCATTATTTTATCACAAAATTATCGTACTTGATGTAAAGACTCAGCAAACCAAGATATTTGCTTTCGTTTTCTTGTTTTAACCTAACGATAGCCAGCGAATCAGTGGAGACCACCCCAAAGCAAACCACTACTGCTGGTGATTGTCCTCGTGATGATCCTTCTATTGTGGTAAGAATTACATACTTAATTACATACAATTAGATGTAAGAGAACATTATGTTTGGGGAGAAAGATTTTAGAGTAGACTTTTGATGATGATCTGAGCAATTACGATATTGCTTTGCTGTACAATACTGTATGTTGGCTGTAAATTATCACTTCCAGTGTTGACTAGAGATATCACAGAAATAGCAATGAAATAAGCTTGGAATACTGCAGTAATAACCTGAAATTTTGATATTTTTTCCTCTTTGTCATCCAAATAGTAAAGATATCCATGAAACTATTCAGATATGATGTCACTCTTTGTAGGAGAGAAAACTTGATGTTGTGATTGGCATTTAAAGTACATTACATGAATCTTGGCATCATCAACACTATCAGTAGGACGAATTAGAACATTCGGTTTGTAAATAACTTAGAATCGTCAGAGTTTTGCGATGAATTTGACACAAAGTATCCAGGCATCAATGTTTTCTTATTACCCGAATTACCCCCAAACAAAATGTTTGTGCATGGAGTGTATATAGGATGAGGTCCTTCCTCATTCAGCATGTTGTGTCTGTAGGTTTTTGTTAGCTATTTTGAAACTCTACTAAAAGTGTAAAGAATTGTCAAACGTGTCAATCATGGAAGCTGGTTAAATGCACCTTTGTATTTTAAGCGTACAATAAAATGACAAGTGTCGTCGTCCTGGTTCTCGTCCTCGGTCAACATGTTGTCATTGTCATTGTATAAATTAGTGTTCAAATTTTGTGACCATAGCTCAGTATTGAATGCTCTGAACTTTCTCTTATGAATTACTTTGGTTCCTGTGTGCAAACACTGCAATACATCTTCACACTTGTGTAGCGATTTGCCCATTTTGAATAACATTTTTTGCGATGCAATATCTGATAAATTATTCTCTGTTGTCACCATCGTCTTCCTGATTGCAGGTAATAATTTAGCTGGTACGTATCACAAAGCAAATTGCTCTGTAATTTAAATAGTTAAATTAGTGTACATAATACAAGTATGAAGATGGATAGCAGAAACCAAATTTATTGTATTAGAGACGAAATTAGAGCCTGAAAGACTGCAGTACAAATATGAACACTAAATAAATTGCTGTTGTTAAAATTATTTATTAACATTGTGTTAATTGGGCTCAATGGGTTCCATCACCGCAGGGAGTTTCTATTACTGGCAGGGCTGATAATATCATAAACAACAAAAAATTGATGAAATTTGCTACATGACAGGTACCTTTGTATGTGATCATTAAGTTATCTCTGTACTTTCTATGTTTCATTTTTGTCATAATTGTCAGATGACCAATTGCCTGGATTGGTTCAATGCTGGTTGTTATAGCACTAGCAAATACACCATCAAACCAACTAACTGGAATGGACCACCCTTTGAAGTCTTCTGTAATATGACTGACGGAGGAGGATGGACGGTAAGTCTAGTATGACATCCTACAGTATAGACGATATGTTGTACATGTATAATATGATTGACGGAGGAGGATAGACGGTAAGTCTAGTATGACATCCTATAGTATAGACGATATATTGTATATGTATAATATGACTGACGGAGGAGGATGGACGGTAAGTCTAGTATGACATCCTATAGTATAGACGATATATTTTATATGTATAATATGACTGATGGAGGAGGATGGACAGTAATTCTAGTATGATATCTTATATGTCATGAATACGGCTAAGTTTGCCTCAAAAATGTGGTAATTATGTGCATACTGCTAGATTCTAAGCACCAGTGGTGTGCTCTGTATAATAGTAATACACACATTCTCAGTTATTAAAACCTGTAATACGCATTCCCACTGGTCAGCAGAATCATTGATGTCGAGTGGTACGATATTAGTTTGTGACGCAAGGGTGAGGGGTTCTGTTCCTACCTATACATTTGCAATGGCAGTGAATTTGTCAGAAACAAATTAACCTTTCAGCGTCCTCTAGAATTAGAAACAAGTTCCAACTCAATCAACTTATGGTTACTCTAATGAAGCCATGCAGATGGTAGCAGTACATTGATATTCTTCCCATTGGTCTTTGCATCTTCCTTTGAATCTTGTTTTTCTTTATTAATTACTGAACCTACAGTTCCAGTCCACTTGTGGTTATTACAGTGTTTGATTACAGTATCTATTAATTGGGGAATGTCAGAGTTGCTCACTTGATACATATTTAGAGTTTATTACAAAATTAATCTGCCTGTCACAATAGTAGGCTCTTTCTCTCAGATAATGAGGTCATTTTAGATTTGTTGAAGTAATCATAAAAGGGGAAATGAGGTAATGGGCATTTCAATTCAAACCAGAGCTGAGCCCAAAATCTTTCAGAATGTTTCTCTTCCAAATTAATACTGTGGAAGTTTGACAATAAGATTCCAGTATTTGTAATGGGACAGAGTTAATATATTTAAGCAACAATATCCAACAGTGGTCTAATTATCTATATTACACACACAGACATCAGTTCTACAGTTTTCTCTCCTGGTGTGTGAACAATCAACTATGGTAGATGGTGAAATTCACTTTTCAATTTAAGTCAGTTCAGGTACAACGTCACACACATTCTAGTTTAGGCCTTGTTAGCGTGATATCCTAAGAAAGGCTTCATGTATTAGATTCCCTAAATATACAGCCAACTACCTCATGGAAACGTCAATGCGTTCTGGTTTTAAGGTGGGGTCTCACCTTTACCAAACCTAGCAAGTGTTGACTCGAAAGTAGATGATGAAATTAAGACTGATGGGTCACAAAATGAGTTTGGTGGGTCGCTGGTAATTTCTAGACGTAAGAACATTTATCTACAGTTTTTGTTTCTTTCACTAAACATCAAGTCCATAATTCAAACTACTGTAGCTGTCTGAGCATCTATTCTGAGTTATGGTGGGGGGGGGGGGGGGGTCTGGTGGGTGCTGGCTCAATCCTCATGGATGATCCTGGCATGTGGGTCTCAAAGGTTGTTGAGTACTGTTTCGGATAATAACCAGTCTGTAGATACAATGTGGGAATCCCATGCCACTGACAGAAGGGTAAATTACAGATGAGGATGTAGGACTTCAGTTTGGAACATTGTCAATTACTGCTTCATTAAGAGGTCATCCTTTTCTTTATGTAACATAAGTAAAACAGTCCACTTCTCAGTGAAAATGTTATTGAAATAAATGTATTCCTTATAATTATTAAAATTATTCTTTTCGTTCTTACCTTATATACAGGTGTTCCAACGTCGTGTTAATGGATCCGTTGACTTCTATCGTAACTGGACGAGCTATAAAGAAGGCTTTGGTGAGCTCGACCATGGGTTTTGGTTGGGAAATGACAAGTTGTATTACCTCACCAATCAAGGTGACTATCAACTGCGGATTGATATGGTGAACAACGATGGAGCTCCATACTACGCAAAGTTTGACTTGTTCCGGATCAAAGATGAAAGGGAAAATTACAGACTGTCTGGACTGGGAGCTTTCAGTGGAACTGCAGGTTTGTCTAAACTATAGGTTTCTCTCTGTGTTTGTTGTATACAAGTTCACTGTACTATTAAATGTCATGTTCTGTTTGTTTCATAGTATACTCGGTAAGTATATTTTATCGTGTTATGTTCTTATTTAGGGCAGCCAGCTGCATCACCTTCATTTTTTAAGCAACCCACGTAGTCACCCCTTGACCTTGATTACCAGGGAAGTTCATTGGCATGCAACTTTAATAGCTGTGGTAAGAATTTTAGAAGAATTTTTGTGACCTCTGTAAAACAAATACATTAACAGTTTCAAGGCGATATACATTTTTTAAAGCAACTTTTTTTTCAGTTATTTTAGCAATGGGAGGGTGGAGAGGCAGGGTATGTTACTTTATGGATGGGGATGGTGGCAAATGGTTTTATACGTTATCGCATAGATGAAAATATCTTGCTATCACCGCTATGGAATATACGGATTATATTTTCATTTGGTTTTCAATACAATTTGTGTTGCTACATGGTAATTTGTCCAGTTCTGTGGTAAGCGCTATATGTTTCTTTGTTACGCATGGTAATAATTTTAGCCTTATTATATGTAAAACGAAATCCATTTCCGAGCCTGAACCATGCCGTGAAGTCTACAAGTCTAAACAAACCTTTTAATTCATTATTCTATTGTACTTATTCCCTTTGTGACCATGTTTAAAAAATATGACACTTCTGGGGGAAACTCGTTTTTAAAGTGGCATCATCAGCTGTTTGAAATTAAAAAGGGAAGGAGCTGGGATAGTCGTTCTTTTCATTATTTTGGTTGGGCTTACTGCATCTTTCCATTAAAACCATCAACATATTTTAAGTGAGTGTTCAAAGCTTGCCTTTTAACAGGGCTTATTTCTTCTCCAGTCTGTTAGTTCATAAACCTTCAGGATTACCGACGCTTTTCATCGCTTTTAGGGGTCATTAAAATCGAGATAATCCCTTCATGAATAGACAGTCAGTATTGTCAGGGATTAAAGGGGATTACTCGATGCTTTTTCAGAAGTCAAAAAGCGAAACCGTCGGAAAGTTGGAAAGCGTTGGGCTTCGTCGCATGTGTCAGGCATTCAACAAACTACTTCTATAAAAGGTGCATATTTTGGCAGCAAAAAATCAGAAAGGGTGACCTTAATTTTTGAGCAGATTTTGTAAACAAAAATTCTATCACATGCTGGTTTTGTGTGTCTCTTTAACAATGCTCTTCACCACTGAATAACTTATAAGAGGCATGGACTGCTCAGGCTGTACTGTTACCAATTTACAGGTCGTCCCCTTTAATAAAAACATGTGTGTTTCTCTGTGGTATTGTGTTTTTTCCCATTTCTCGAACACGAGTTGATGGTACTTTATTGGATAAATTGTAAGACTAATCTATGAATATTCAGTGTTTCACCCATATCTGTATCAAATCAAGCATGCATATTTATCTAGGCGTGGCCCGCTGGAACCAAGCCATATTGCCCCTACCTCAAGATATGGTTGTTAGTATGTAACCTATTTAGACAGCTAAACCATCCCTTACTATCTGAAGCGTATCACAGTGTGTGGTCTGTGATGTCATCTGGGTGGATGGTCTTTGAAAGCTTTCCTTAGGCTATTATATAATTTTGTTTACCCTTGAGACCTGACACATTTGTCATGTTTACTTAGCTTTCAATCTTTTTCTGTAGTTAGAATTTCATTAAATGCAATACTTTTTTTTTAATTCCTCCTGTTTTGATGAATGATTGAAATATTATGAAAGATAAATAAAGACATTCTCAACTCAATTGCCCAGATGACACCAATCACTCACCAGTTAGTAGGTCTGCATAAATTTACCAAAGTATCACCAAATTTAAAGAAAAAACTACCTTGTACAAATTGCTGTGAGGATGTGTTATTGAC
>JAIPMN010093935.1:0-16969 GCA_020650975.1 Apostichopus californicus | reverse complement strand
TAGGCAATTGTATAGGTCATCTTGAGCATGGACAACATGGTGACAACATGTAATTGGTTTGCAGCCTCAAGCCTAGCTCTCATTATCTTATTTGTAGGTTGGGCCTGAGAAGTATGGATAGCGAAAAGTGCAAAATTCGTTCATAACGTCTTGCAAAAGGGGCAAATTCGTTAACAGCCTGCATTACAGCAACAACTGTGTAAAATTCTTTAACAAAGTCCTGATTTGTAGGAACAACCACGTAAATATCGTCCTGATTTGAAGCAATGGTGCCCTAAGAAAGTTCCTTTTTTTGAGACATGGCCTACAATGGGATCTTCGCATGTTCACTTAAAAAAATTTGTGCTTGAATTCTAATCAGCCAAAGTTTTGGAAAGTTAGTGTTAGTAGCAACAATGGCAGAACTACTACTGGTTGTTGCTACAAATCAAGACGTTAAAGAGTTTTGCCCTTTTCGCAGGACATTAAAAAAAAAAAAATCCCATTTTTTGGTTCCATAAAGAAGGGATTGTAACTGTTACCGAAATGTACAGATATAAGTAAAAGACATGCACTATATTTAATATCACTTTAGTGTGTTACAGATCTACTTTCAGCCACTAATAGTAGTAAAGGAATGTCTTCTGCAGAAGAAGTTTGACTCAAAATGACCTAGACATATGAGTGTATTCCATGGCAGTTATGTTTTTCTATTAGTCACTCATGACAAATGTTCAGTTCATATGATGTGGATCATTCCAATTGCAAGAATAGTAGAGCCTGAACATCTTTTGATTTTTTTCCCCTCTAAATGGATGGAATGATCTTTACTTATAGGCAATAGTCAGGCTTTGATCATATTGAAGAACAAGTAGTTTATATCAGTTGATAACATTAATAAGAAATAGTAATTTAAAGTAGAACGATAGTGACAGAAAAAAAATCTCTCCTTTTCATATATAATGTAGTTTATATGTTACCAAGCAACATATTTTTTTAATTTTCCAAATAGCACACCGGAAAGTTATCAAAAAGGGAATTAAAACATCGTTTTTTCGTCTCCGTAATTGATACGAATAAGGAATTTGCAAACACTGCAACGACCTTGAACAGCCCTCAGGTCAGTGAATGACATCACTGTGATGATCTTTTCTGTTGTGCACTGTTCAGTACGGAGCTGTGCGTGCATTTCTCAGCATAACTGTTATTTTCTGGCGTAATGTTCAAGACATAAATAGATAATGAATATCATGGTGTTTCTTGATTACTTCACCACGTGTTTACAATTTTTTTTACGAAATTTGCGACGATTTCCCAATATCTGAAGAGGTAACTCGCAAGCTGACCCAACGTAACGTAAATCACAAGATCACGTTGTTGGCGGGTTTTATACAGAGTGCTGTATAAATGTGCTCACTTACCTGTCAAACTGGCACAATAATAATAGTGATGATAGTCTCAAACGTAGATTAGTATATCATCCGAAAGAAAATCCAAAGTTCTAAACAAAGTAGAATCGCTTGTATGCACTAGGCCTACTGTAAAACATAAACGTTCCTTGTTCTGTAAGTCATTAAATCCAACAGAAAGGTTCCATTGAGCTTGAAATACAACTGTATTTGAACTCAATCGAGTGGTTAGTCTAGCTCTAACAATTTTCTCACTACATACATTGGGTTTATTCACATGCATGCCTCGTGGTTTGGGCTTCAGGAGGAATCATATTCTAGCCCAACTTCACGTAGGTCCGCAAACGGTACTGTCACACTGTGCAAACATTAGTGACAGTGTGCGCTACCGTAAGTAATACTTACACGATGTTTCGTTTCGCTCGAGCATACACACATTTCCTATTCGTATTACATTTAAAGTGGTATGGAGGGTATTAACACATCTCGGCCTAAAAAAATTCTGCCTAAGCGACGTCCATGCCCCAATTGAAATTTGCACGTGGATTCTCTCCTCACATAGACATTAGGTTGTTCACGTCTGACATGTCTTCCAATTCCAACACTTACTGTTGCATTTATCGGGATATATATAAATAATGCGGCATAAAAGCATCAATCTTTCAAACTTTTTTTACTTTAGTGACCTTGCCACACGCAAATTTCAATTGGGCCCGAGATGGCTCTATGACCGATTTTTCCATAATTTACATTGGGGCAGTCGGCTTCACTAAAACGACAAGAAAAAGCAGGATCAATAACACCTTATTAAAATTAGACCGTTAAATGTCTCACGCAGTGTATCAAATCTCCTCTCTTCCCTTTCAATGTTACGTTTACGTTTAAGATAAAAGATCGATGAGGGGCTATTGTCCCATTTCCGGCTTAGGCCCATATTTATTACAGCGTTAGTGCTGACTTTATCGCATGAGTTTCAAATATTTAGGGTCCCAATCATCTTCTGTGAAGTGGTCAGAACAAACTTTCACATTCTTGCCATGAGAAACTCCTGGTGCGATGAAGTCTTTCCTGGTTCTCCTCACGATTGTATCCAGAGTTTCCGATATCTCTCACTACTTTTTCCGCTTGGAAAATTTAAAAAAAACTTATTGTAGAGTCCACATTCGTTCTGTTGCATCCCCCTACAACGCAATTTCTTGGCATTTTGCTAGTGGTTTAGGTTGTTTGTCGAATCCAATATAGAGTAGGTTGCAACTAAACTTACACACTCAGTGCACACAGCTGAAGTACACTACGCCGAGCTCACTTTGTTATCATCATAATGACGTCACAGGTCACTGTAGATCACGTGATCATCATATCGCTTTTCGCGAAAAGCCCAATTTTTGTTTAAAAAATCAACAAGTTTAGGAATTTTTTTTCAGCCTTTCCCAACATCGGATTGACTTGAATTTTCACATGTGTAAAACGGAAACCATCTAGAATACTCTTGAATAAAATCGTGTTTTTTCGTCAATGCTGAAAATCACTATCGTTCATCTTTAAGACCCATCTGAAGTTTGCAGAAGTTTGACAAACGAATGGTATTTTCTTAAAGGGTGTGAAGACTCGCGCACAAAGAAACGTCTCATGCCGGTAATCTGACCTAGTTTCAAATGAGGTGTAACAGAAGTGTTAGACACCACCATCGATCCCAGAAAATACACACACAGCTTGCTACCATCGGTAATTAGACACTAGTGTACAGTCAATACATGCAGCTACGGTCAATACCCACAGCACAGTGTACATAGCAGCGATGGAAATCTCATGTCTAGATAAAAGATAACAAGGTATCACGTCTCATTACTGTCTGCATTTTGTAGCGACAAGAAGAAAACTTCGCTTGCAAGCAACAGAAAGTTAACTTTTTCAGATGGCCGCACGCGGTTTGGGGCGAGTCTTCAATGCCTTTAACACCACATAGATAACTAAAGTGATCCTCACCGTTAACGATCTCGGTGTCACAGATCTTGCGGATAAACTCTGCCTCTGCATCGTCAGCGGTCGCACCGGTCAAGCCCATCTCGTCTTCAATATCTCCCTGCTCTGCTGAGTCACTGGTCTGAAAGGTTTTCATCAAAACAATAAAATATGGTTATAAGTCCCACAAAATGTTATTGCTTCCTTTGCAAACCATACACAGTTCATACATCACAGTTCATTTGCTTAACAAGATGGCCAGAAAAAAAAAATCTTTAGGCCAAAACCACATCGACATAGCATCTGCATCCCGTCCGAGATACAACTTTTTCAACAGCAGAGTGAGTTGTCAATAAGGAAAGGTGCCATATGATGCAATTCTTAATACGTGAACTATGGAGTGCCACATCGCCCACTACTAGACCGTCCCGGTTTGGCCTCCATCTGACTTCCTTACCGTGGTTGTTTTTCTTCCCTTCTTCTTATCTTTGTTCTTCTCTCCTTCCATGATGTTGTTACGTCTCTTCAGTTCCGTCAGTAGATAGACGTCCAGGTGCATCAGCATCTGGAGTGCGGCTTGTCCCACCAGTCCCAAGAAACGGGACATCACCTGGGCGGGGCAACCCCCCTCTTCTTTCTTGGCTATGATCCCCTTGGCCAGTCGCTTGATGACGTCCCCGGTGATGACCTCCGGATGCTCGGACAACAGGAAGATCACCTTCAGTGCCTGCTCAGCTAACGGGATCCAGTGGTTGTCCGAGGTCTTCAGGATGCCTGCGGAAGAGGGAGAGAGAGGGAAGATGCAGGTCGTAAACCAGACGCGGTGTCATCTTTCTAGAGACGACTAAAGAATTGCTTGGTGAATTAGACGACTGTTGCAAATGATATTTATGACAGGACCTTGTTTCCCTCTCATAACACAGCACAACAAATGTATGTGTATTTCTCGATTTTTGAACACCTTCATTCCGGTCGGACAAAGACTAAAGGAGATACAAGCCCAACCATCATTATTAATCTTTGTGATAGAGGTAACTGTCTTTAACAACTTCCCCAACCATCTAAGAAAAAATCTTATTCTATTCAGGGAGATCACCGATTTGATGTTATCTCATAGTTTACACAGACGACTGAAGACTTGATCAAGTCTAAATATGACATCGTCCATCCACGTGCTTCATTTGTTTATCTATTTATCTCTATTAAATTGACTGTTCACGTTCGATAATGGAGACGGACATCTCTGTCATACGAGCAAAACGAAGACGATTGATTTTTTTTCCCCTTTACACTATACTACCTGTAATCTGTGACCTTCACAACGACTTTATTCTCCTTTACAATTCATAACGATTAAACTCTCAGTCAAATAAATTATTCACTTACATTTCACGTCAGTATTGAGTAATATATTATTATATATAATATATATGTTATTATATATAATAACAGAAAAAGATAAAATCATAGCTGCGAGGCTTTTCTCCCATTTCTGAAGAAAGATAATGAATGCTGACGTTTTTTCAAGACCAAATGCGTAATTTTTACATAATTTTTTTTTTTTAAATCTCTGATGACGTCCGTAAGTAATGACCTTATTCAGTTCTGAAGATTTCATCGCCTAGACCTCTTTTCCTTATCGATATTAAAGGGATAACGAAAGGTCGAGACGTAAGAGATATTTATAACAGAGAGCTTGTGACACAAGGCACATAGATTTAACTCCCAGCTGAATAGCTTGCTCCGTTGTTGAGATATTACATATTACAGTCCATTACTACATTTAAGATTAGTACATTGTGTAATAAACTGTATGTCATTCATAGACTAAACCAACACCTGGTTTTTGTTTTTTTCAAATCAGAAATGATGATATAACTTTTACAAAATTATTCGATTGATTCGTGTCGCAGGATGTTAGTTTTAATGTTGATAAATGTGAGATCAAGTGACTTCATCACAACTTAGCAGTGATTTCAATTATATGGGGTACTTCATTGATTCAGTGAATAATAACGGAAAAAAAAAATTTGATGTGTTGTATATGTATGACATCACAAAATTAATTGTGAAATGTACTTTTTATCTGAATAAAATGAATAAATTTATAAAATGTTCATATCTCAGCAACAGAACGTGCCATCAAGATGAAAGTTAAACCGATAATTTTATTTTAACTTGCTCCGTGGCTTAAATTCTGTGACACTTTAGACATTATGATCCCTTGAATCACATGGAAACATTAAAGGCACAATTTAATATCTTCTTCGATATTTGCATAAAATTTGACTACTCCACGAATAAACTGTATTGTTTTAAGGCTTTTCCTTTTGAATGGTATTGACGATTTGTCACATGTCAGAGCCAACCAGTCCATTTTAATTAATACATAGTATTATATATAATACATACAGTATAATATATATACAATATATATATAATATATACAATATATATATATAATATAATACATATATTATATAATACATAGTAATACATAATACTAGTATGTACAACATCATTGAATCTTTAAGCATTAGCATTTGTGATTAACAGCCTGTTTTTACACCCTACGTACCATTCACTAGTATGTCAGCCAGCCGGGAGAACATGCCATGATCTGATGAAAATCTCAAGGGCTCGGCTTTACTCGAAGCTTTAGGCTGAGAAAGAAGAATGAACACAAGTCAAGCAAACCTATTGACCGAGATTATTAAAAAAAAAAAGTGGGTCAAAGATAAATTTTTCTTTTAACTTAGAACTTCAGTACGATTATATGAATACATGCCCCCCCACCCAAACGAATAATAAATAGGTAAAAATAATATAGTTAAATATAATAATAATATAGGTAAAATAAATATAGGTAATATTTAATATAAAATAGGTACCACTTTTCAAAGTCAAAAGTTTAACCTTTATCAATATTCAAAATTTTAGCCTCTGAATAAGATCCTGCTAGGATCGAAACGTCAGGCCCTCTTTCTTGTACACGTGCTCTTTAGTGGATAAGCAGTTTGCTAACAGTTTTGTTTTATTTTTATTTTAATATTCAATATTGAGTGTAAGATGTAAAAAATTTTTTTTGAATACAAAAATTTTACAGGTAGTTTGCAATTAAATTTTACTACTAGTCTCTTTCTGGGCCAACATGAACAACTCAGGGATGAGCCTGGGGTAAAACAAAAATCACGGAACTTTGCAAAACTTGCGGTATAGGCTCCAGTTTGCGTATGCTACAGTGTGTTAGGATAAGAGTTTTTGTCCCCGAGGTAGAAAAGAAATCACGGAAATTCCGCGAATTCGCGGAAAAAGCTCATGCCTGACAACTGCATCAGAAGATGAATGAAAAACCCCAAAAGGATGTATCCTGTTTCTTACCTTTCCCGAGCCTCCCAGCTTAAGCAGAACGACGCACGTGTCTCTCGCCAGAAGGAAGTCCTCGTCGGCCCGCTCCCCGAGGCCGACTTTGACCAGGACCTCTGTGTTACTATGAACTAGGTTAAGGTCAGCCCTGATTAAAAATGAAAAAGCAATCACATTAGAAACGATGGCAAAGTACAACAAACAACACTCAGAACATATCGTTCCCAACCCCCCCCCTCCCCCCCCCTTCAGAAACTAAGTTACACATCTCCCCCAACAACTGACACCAAAAGAAAAACCAGAGCGGAGAAGACCGGTCCTGTTTGTTAAAGACACAGATACTTACCCAGCAGCCATGCCGATGAGCTTTAACGCCGCTCGGGATTCCCTCTGTCCCATGTCTGGATGCTTGCCGGTAAAGATCTCCCACAGTATCTGGAAGACCTGCTGGGGGAGCTCTTTACTCCTGACAAACTCGCAGATGAGCTCCTCCAGGGATGTGATTTGGCCGATGGTCGCACCGGACATCAACAACATCAAGTTTCTCACGATGTTCAGGCTCCTCGCTCTGCGTACAGATGGACGGAAGAGGATTAATGCGAGGTTATTGTCATCCAAATTTAATGCAATGTGGCAGATGTCATCTGATTTACTTAACTTTATAGAACAGTTTGACAAATTAAATGTTTATGACTTTATGTGGACTAAAGCAAAAATTCATGGTTTCTTACGATGTTAAACCTCGTCGCTCTGTGTACAGACGAAAAGGAATTATTCAACGTGGGAAATGTCATCCAAATTTGTTTAACTTTCTGGAACAGTTTGACAAATTAAATGTTTTGTGGACTAAAGCAAAAATTCAAGGTTTTGTTTGACAGGTCACCCTCAAGTTTATTATGATATTAAGGCTCCTCGCTCTGTGTACAGACGAAAAAGGTTGATGCAACGTGGGAGATGTCATCCAAATTAGTTAACTTTCTGGAACAATTTGACAAGTTAAATGTTTATGTGGACTAAAACAAAATACAAGGTTTATGTTCCACTAAGCAATTGAGGGATACCCGCAAGTTTAGAAACACAATTTATGAAATGAAATGTATTGATGCAAAAGTCAGATTCACCGATTTTTTTATTGCTGAGATACAAAATATTGAAATTGTATCCACTTCTGTTTATATATATCATCAGCCAAGCTGCATGTACTGGTGAGGGGCCACCTTACCCAGCATTGTTACGAACGCAGGATTCTGCGTCCGGGACGCAATGTTTTGGCCAGGGACGCAAATTCTTCAAATTGCTTGCGTCCTGGGGACGCAAACTTTTTTTTGAGAAACAAACCCCAAGTATACACACTCACAACTAGGTCAACGGAAAACATAACAAACTGTCAAAACACATTTTGGAATGAACATTATTTCTTTTCAAAAGACCACAACTTCTTCTTACAAGAAGCAAAATTTCTCCTACTCCAACAGATCATTGAATTTGTTTGAAAATAAATATATCATAACAATCAACCGCAAGGTACAGGGTTAACAACACCCCATTACGGAGATTTTCATGCTAAAAATAGACAATGATGCTTTTCCAAAATTCCCGTGATTTGATTGGTTATAAGTCCCCATCCATTGTCTGTGAAAATTCTTGCACCTGTAGTGCTCAGTGAACACATAGTATGTTGTTTAACAACAAGTACTTGCAACTTACTTTCCCCTGTGTAGAGATAGTGAAGTTTTTTGCGGTATAGGTTATCATGTGTGTGCAGTCCAATATCATAACGTTAGGCCTTGTCACATACAGCACGTATACCTTTTGACAACGAAGAGGCTTCGTAATATTTGAATCATTGTTTTGATCAGAAAATGTTAATGAGTGGAGACAATCTATGAATTTTGTGGGAAGCTAACATCTCTGATCCTGAACAGGATATTTCAGCTCACAGTATGTTTCTTCTCTCTGTATTAATAGTTGCTAATGTAAAATGTGCATTCTTACCATCAGTAGTTTCTGTTGCAAAAATTTTTCGCGGTCCAATTAACCACGTGCTTCAGTAAATGTTATTTTGGCGCAACATTCGTGTGTAAACTACTGTACTTTAGAACATTGAACTGATTTTTTTAAAATCTACATTGCGTAAAAAACTATTCACAAAGACCTACTGTAATTTTCGTATAGATTATTGCTTGCAAAGAGCCAGGATAAATGTTGGATCAGATTTTAAGGATTTGCGCATGTGTAGTTGTAAATGAAGCTCGAACAGGCATGTACATGCAGTAGTACAGTGAACTGGAATTTAGCGAGGGATATGCACACTGTAGGTACTGGGATTTTTGAAGAGTTGTTTGTTGGAATCGCTGCAAGGTCAAAGCACGGATCTACTACGGAGTTGGCGAGTAGGGAAGTAGAAGGACGGATGAAGGCGGGGGGACTGGGGGTAAAAATGGGTTGAAACGGCAGGGTGGTCGAAAGGAGGGGCGCCCCCGACCGCCCCTGAAAAATAGCAAAGTTAAGGCACTGAGCATTTCTGCCCTATATAGTGTATAACATTCACAAAGTATAGGCTGTGATACTACACTAGTATTAGTAACAGTAGGTCATACAATAAACGTAATTGGTTTTCGATTGGGACGCAAGCTTTTTTTACGGGACGCAAACTTTTTCGGGGGCTTGCGTCCCTGGGACGCAAACTTTTTTTCACTAATAACATTACTGCTTACCTTTCAGTGGCACCCTCGGAATTGAGGTAGAGTTGCCTGTATGCTGCCACCACCGCTTCTTTTACTGCCTCCTCTTTGGACCAGACTAACACCATCATCTTCCTCACCCCTTCCTGGGAGTTGGTGACGCCGAACTCGAAAGCAGACACAAAGAAGGAGACGGCCTCCAATACGTCAGAATTCGTCTTGGAGACCAGAAGCTGACAGAGGATAGGTACTGCCTCTTGGACGAGCTTAGCGAAAGTTACACAATCCTGTAGTGTAGGAGAGCGTGACATACATTTTAATCCATCACATTTAAACCGTACCATTTCGTAGGAGGAATATTTACAGCTGTATGAGAGCATAGGTAGGCAAAGAGTAACCCATGGGCCAAGTCTGACATAAATTTCCGACAGGCCTTGATAAGGTTTTTCGATAGTTTATGAACGAGGCCTCTGGAGCCTTATAATATCAGAGCAATGCCTATCTCAAACCAAAAATCAAGTCAGAGGGCTGTCTTAAAGGAGGTCAACCATAAATGACCTGAATGTTTGACTTCCAGATACAGTATAATCCCAGACAAACCCTGACTTTTTCAATGACTTGTGACATGTCTTGGAGTTCAATAAGTTGGACTTCTTATTTATTTATTGTATTCCCTTTGTTTTTTTTCAGTTTTCCATGAAAACCATGATGCTATGAGTCCTATATTAGTCATCATACTTTCTAAACCTCTCATTTTCAGAAACGACATGACACAAATGATTGTCGAATGGATTAATGTCACGACTTCTAAACATACCTGCAGATACTGGACTAGAACTTGCTGTTTGGTGACCTCCGTGACGGATATGTTTTCCACTTCCGTGTTGGTATTTCCCGTCAACCCTGCCTCGGCCAATCTCTGTAAGCTCTCTATATCCAAATCTTGCAATTCACCCGTTGACTTATTCTCACCTGAGAACAAACAAACAGAAAATATTGTTAAGAGAGGTAAAAAAGGAAGACCAAAAAAGGAGAAATAAAGAAAGGAAGAAATGGCTAAGACATCAAGTGATTGTCAGGGTGTAAAAATTTAATTTCACTTTTAGTTAAAATCCCAACTGTTATAACGGAAAAGATAACAATGACCGCTGATTTTAGAGGTGAAGTTGGGATTTATTTCGGTAATAGCCTGTTCAAACATAGGCCATGTTTGGAGACCCTGTTTGACCTCCTGAACCCTAGCAGGGTAGTACACCAGTAGTATATGCAATAGAAAGATACTACAAATACAACAAGAAGATAACAATACAGATTACTACACCAACTCAATATCTTTTCCCTAACTCAAGATATGGTTGAGTGAATATTACCTATTTTCAAAATTCTCCCTTACCCCAGGAAGTAGATTACAGTAGCTCAACTGTGATGTCATTCAAGGCAGAGGTTTGTCAAAGCCTTTTATGTTCCTATTTTAATCTTTTTTCCTGAATTTGTCAATGTCTGCTCAAGTTGTCAAATAATGTTTCTCCTCATCTTAAAGTCATCCAGATGCAACTTGTTTGTAAGAATGTCACTGTTCTGTCAGTGGAATATTTTTTTGTACCATGATGACATCACTCACTCTATTGTTGCCAGATACATAATTCATGAAATCTGACAACAGTTTAAATATTTGTATCTCCACGATGCATACTTGTATAATAACAACGATGTGGCTTCGACTATAAATGTGACAGAACATTTCCGAACATATTTTGGTAAACTGTCAACAACAGCCACCGAATTATACCCTTTTAACAAATGATAAATGATGCAATTTACCGGTATAAATAACTTTCAGAATTCTGAACATCTCCTTAAGGTTTTCTTCTGAATCAGTGTCATCTTCCACATCTTGCTCATCAGAACTGAAAATAAAAAACAAAAATATGTCAAGGAATTGGATTTCTTCAACTTTTGACAAGGTAATGATTTTAATTAAGAAAAAATAAAAACGAAGCAAAAGTCATTCGACATAGCTCTACCAAATAAAACCCTGGGCATTTTTTTGTTGTAAGAGTGCTGCACTGGCAAATTTTATTTTTAAGTTCACAAAATAATTAAAAATAATGTAATTTTCTACACCTGTCTCTGAGTGGCTAAAATTTGTTACTGGCAGAATATTGCCTTATAACAATGCAATAGGACAAAACAAAAGAACCATTAGAGTAGTTTGTGCTTGGTTTTGTTGGGGGGGGGGAGGGGAGGAGGGGCAGTGGGAACAAAATTTGCTTCCAGAATAAAGTACATTGAACAGCTGCTAGTCCCGGTAGTAGTCAATTGCAGCCTGAGGTACAGCATTTGGGACTTGACGACTTTTTAGAGCTCTCTGTCGATAGACATGAGTGGCTTTAGGATGTATTGTAACATTGGGCAGAAAACTTACCTGTTTCTCCTTGGCACTTGAGCAAAAACTCCCTCTTCAGCCCAGCATTCTCGAGCAGCTTTGAGAAGTTGAACGGCTTTTAGCAAGCTGAACTCTGTCAGGTAGGTCTTAATCTCATCGGTGACACTAGAAACAAAGAATTTATATAGACATAAAAAAAAAAAAAATCATGTTGGTTGCGTTATTTTTATCATTCAGAATGATACATACCAAGTGCACTTTTAACCGAAATTAAAAGCTTTCAATATTTTTTTACCGACTCAAACTGTGTGTTATTCCTAATAAACACCACTTCATGCATCATCATTACAGTAATAGTTATAACACAATATTCTGATTCAAAGAGTGAAACTGGCATCTTCGAACCCAAGGCACTCTGACACTGTGAGAAATTCTTCAGTTTTACCGAATAGTGAAAGGTTGATTTCTTCCCGAGACTATGATGTATGTATGTATGTATGTATGTATTTTAGATCCTCCTGCAAGCCAGAATTCGCAAAGAAGCCATCATTGGCTTATCAAAGCCGCAAGCTGACCGAAGTCAGTCTCTTAGATTCATATTTAACTTCCATGACTATGAATTGTCATTTTTCAACAACTCTGTAACTAGACGACATACATTAATCTTGGAGTGACTCGAACTCGGGACCTTATGATTGAAAGGCACCGGCGTTAACCACTGAGCTAACACTCCACGATCACATCTATGAAATAATAAATGATTATATTTTCAAACAAAACCTGCTTTCGTTATTAACTTGAAAATAATCAACTTTCTCTTATTCTCACCTCTCGAGACTCCTGTCCTCGGATATTTCCATGGCCTGAGAAGACTTGTCGTGATCCTCGTCACCTTCCATCTCGGCAAAAATCTTCTCCAACTCCTCTTCGATGTTCTTCCACTGAACTAATTTCTCTTCCGTTAACCCTGAGGATGCGAACAACAAAATGTACAAGAAGGTTTTATTTTTCAGAAAGATATTTCATATTTGGCTGGTCGAAAGCAAAAATTTTTCGGAACTACGACACCTTCTGATATCATGTTTAATCAAAAGGATATGAATTTGTCTAATGTCTCATGGCAGAAATATCCAAGTATGTATGTATGTATGTTAGATCCTCCTGCAAGCAGGAACTCGTGAAGAAGCCTCATTGGCTTATCAAAGCCGCAAGCTGACCGAAGTCAGTCTCTTAGATTCATATTTAACGTCTATGATTATGAATTGTCAATTGACAATAACTCTGTAACTGGACGACATACATTAATCTTGGAGTGACTCGAACTCGGGACCTTATGATTGGAAGGCACCGGCGTTAACCACTGTGCTAACACTCCTAACACTCCAAGTGCCTCTCTTTGCCTTTTCTACAGCCGAGCAGCGACATCCACTGGCCTTTTAGCCAGTAGATAGCCTGAATTTCGAGGCCTGCTTTACACGTATCGTCTGACAAACCTCTGACATATTACAAGATCATCAAAATGGAAGGTTTCAGCCTGAAAATTAGATATGTTGGCATGCACGTACCGTTACCCTCAGCTGTTTGAGGCATCAGAGCTGAGAGCTTCTCCTTTTCCTTTTCGAGACTTGCCTCAAGCTCAGAGACAGGGAGCTTAAAGAAATAAGATCAAAGGAAATCAAATCAGTAGTGTTTTCACTTATTTTGAAGTTAACAAATTCTTTGAAACATACTTTTATAGTTGTTGTTTATTCAAATTTATTCACATTTTGCTATACCTTCCAACCTCCCCTCCCCATACTCATTTTTTTTGCTTTTTATGGCCCAAATATATCTTGTCATCATTTTCAGCCAAATGATTATTATGAAATCATTTTCCCTGTTCCTATACTGTGCTCAGAGACTAATGCCTTGAAGAGTCTACACAATGGACAGAAAATATCAAGTTTTTGTCAATTCTGTAAATACCTTTGTGATTAAATTCCTTTATTAATTTGCATTATCGACAGGGGTACAACTCAGCTAATGTAACACCTGGCATCACATTACGCCCTGCCCCCAACACACACACCCTTATATTACATATTGCGGGTCCTGGAGACAAATATGTTACTGGGCCCCCTTTTTTCTTCAATTTTCCCTAAATATATCATGAAGACGAGAATAAATGATTTTTATTCCATATTTCCCCAGGTCCTCTAATTGACCCTGGCCCCTGGATATGTAGCACCCTGACCCTCTCCCAGCTCTCGTTCTTTTTTCCCCTTCAGAAAGTCACCGTACAAATTTAAAGAACATGTTCATATCAGAATGAAATGACAACCACAAACCTTTGCTGCAAATGGATTGCTGGTCAAAAGAGCCGTCAATAGCTGGATGGCGGCCCTGCGGACCAAACTAGACTTATCGTGAAGCCTCCCTACGGTGAGTTCAAGCACGGCTTGCTGTCTAGTGAGGGGAATGGCCCGGTGTTGGCAAAGGTTCAGCCACACCTGTAGCGACCTGCTGCGACAGAAGGCGTTCACGTCGTGAATGTGATCCTGTGGAGGTCGAGATGAGGACCTTAGATTCTTAGCGGATTTTGAACAAGTTCTTACTTCACTAACCTCACCCAGGTTGAGATATACGTAAGTATATGTAGGAAGATAGATAGGATAGCTGATTGGGAAATTAGAAACAAACTGGAAAACATGAAAGAAATATTAGGCTACAAAGGGCATTGGACCAGCAACCTCGGGTTGTGGACCACAGGGTTACAAGTATTGTACTCCAAAGAGCTATCCTGCCCCTCTTTGGGAACAATCATTCATTGGCCATTTTTTTTGGGTGGGGGCTAGCTGGGGGAGCCGATCAGAAGCAACAGTAGCTGGTAAATCTTGTAACCATTAATTACAACCCAATTCCATTCCATACAACCCAGACAACGACAGTTGAATAAATGCCAAAATGAAAATTTGACTTTTAATGTAGCTACTGTACATAAGAATAAGAATATGAACAATGCCAAAAAAAAAAATTTGGAAATTACAAGAAAACTGGAAAAGAGCAAGGATATTTGGGTTATAATGAACAAGATACAGAGCATATACACAGAGCTATGTAAATGTTAGAGGTGTCTAATGTTTGTGTATGTACCCGAGTACCCAACCCTCAATGTTTACAGGACCAGGGTATTTAAACATGCTGTGATAGGACCTATATTATCTTTATATCGACAGGTCAACTTTTCATTCAACTGATACAATCTTGTTAGTTTCAAACGAAGCTAAATATCAGTGCATGTACGTGGGGTAGACGATGGATCTTGATGAAAAATATTCGGTTTAGTTTTAACAAAATTCAGTGCAAATGGATGCTTCCCTGACCTGGTATTCAAACTTGGTGACCCTAATTTTAACCCAGATTATCTTTGCTACCCCCCTCCCCCCTGCGGCCGATGTTGTGGCCTGGCAAAGGGGCCTATGGAGAGGAGGTTATCTCCCCCCCCACATGTGAGAAAACTTTCTATGATAAAGGGCCTTGGTTGCAAGATGGGATTATATTTTGCATCTTTTGACGTAATTAAAGTTCAAGGTTTTGTCACTTTTTTTCTGCAAAATTTTGGCAGTTTTTTTCTCCTTAATTTTTGGCCACCAATCGAAAATAAATTGGCGACCCTAAGAGAGGTTGTGACCCCCAGTTTGAATACCCAGGCTTTACAGGGACATTTCAATAGTGATAATTTTACCTCCAGTTTATCAAGCAGCTTGTCTCTTGTAGTTCTGGCTTTCTCGTTCAAACCTTCGCCGCTCAGCACTTTGCAGACGATGTTCCCCATGGCTGTCAGGATACCATTCCTCATGGTATAGGACTAATTAATATAAAGATTGTTTGAAAATGTTAGTAAATGAGTTCTTCTTTTCTTATTTTTCTTCATTTAAAAATACTCATTATTCTTTGAATTTTGAAACACTTTAATAAATTATTGCATAACTGTACTTTTCAATGACAAGCAAATTATTCCATACCCTGGTAAGGGTTACTATAAAGATGACACTTTCTTACTCCCTCCCCCCTTTTAATATGGGTTTAATATTTATTTGCATATAATAAATCAAAAGAATAACTATGATATTCAGCAATGGAAAGGAAATATTGTTAATGTTTCTCTGTACTGTGACTAGATATATTTCAGAGAAAACAAGACCTGACTATCCTACTTATCTGTTAATTTTCTAAACACATTTTCCTCCTCCCCTCTAGTGGTCATCTCTGAATTTGCTGCCTCTTGTCGAGTAATTGTCCCCTTTCCCCCCCCCCCCCCCCTCACACTTGAAAGCATCAGCTAAACAGTTTTACAAGTTGCATGGACTATAAGTTGTCTGATAACCAGCACTGTATTTTCCAGTCAAAACAGTTCAGTTCAAGTTATTGTTAAATATTGAGCATACAAGGAAGGCCCCCCATTGGCCATATAATCTGCAGCCCCTAACCTGCTTTTTGGGAGGTATGACATGTTTTCAAGTTGATCTATCTAGTGGAGTCCATATCCTTTCACACACTATGTTTGCATGAGGCCTTTATATTCTCATACTTTATACTGAGTGAACAGCTGAGAGAAGTGTTTGTTACGAATGAGGTCACCGGACTAGCCTAGGTCTTTAACAATAACAAACTTTCGCAAGTAGTTCTGGCAAGATGAAGGATATTCCATGTACATTCCCTTTGCAAAAAAAAAAAAAAATTCTTCCAGTTTAAAAAGGATGCTCAGTTCAGGGAATAATTTATTGTTAAAATTTTTGTGTGCAGTAGGTTTTTTAAGGCTCTGTATTATGACTGTTTTAAAATACTATAGTTCCTGCTTAAAAACAAACAAAGAAACACTGCTATACATCTTAAGACTTGTATATAGCCATTTAACCATTTTTCAATAGCAATACCAGTGAATAATTATTATTATTATACCTCTTCATCCAGATGAGTAAGTAAGAGACTCATGCTGGGTAGGACATGTTTGCCCCACCCCCCTGACTACCCCTCCCTCCCAAAGGGCTCCCTGGCTCTTGTCTAATTATAACTATTATTATTATACCTCTCCATCCAGATGAGTAAGTAAGAGGCTCATGCTTGGTAGGACATGTTTGCCCCACCCCCCCCCCCCTGACTACCCCTCCCTCCCAAAGGGCTCCCTGGCTCTTGTCTAATTA
>JAIPMN010093656.1:0-10159 GCA_020650975.1 Apostichopus californicus | reverse complement strand
TGTCCCATAAACTCACTGTAATACAGATGTGTATGCATCAATGTAAACATGTCCTATAAAGTCACTGTAGTACAGATGTGTATGCATCAATGTAAACATGTCCCATAAAGTCATAGTATGATCAGATGTGTATGCATCAATGTAAACATGTCCCATAAAGTCACTGTAGTACAGATGTGTATGCATCAATGTAAACATGTCCCATAAACTCACTGTAATACAGATGTGTATGCATCAATGTAAACATGTCCCATAAACTCACTGTAATACAGATGTGTATGCATCAATGTAAACATGCCCCATAAAGTCACTGCTGAACCTATATACCATTTACACAATTACTGTTGCATGCCACCGCGTATTAAGTGCATGCCACTAGGGTACAAATTGTCATAACTCCAATTTTGAATATAATATACTGAATAAATTAAAGACACTAAACAAAGGCCCCTTTTGTAATATTTTCTGATTGTAGTTTGATAGACTGAAAGCAGGTAGTGGAACTAATTAAGTCAGTATCGTATGTCAAGGTTTAGGGACGTACAATGTAATGATATCAGGAAGTACAGTATGTCAACAGATGTTATAGACAGTACCGTCATACTGTCCCTTTGATAGGTTTATCACACACAGTACAGTACTTACAGGAATGTATCAATTATGAACATATTATATGTAAGAATTTATAATGTCTCTAATTAAGTAATTAAGGTGAATTAAACTCCTTACCCTTCCTTATATGTATCCCATCCCTTTCAAGGGCTCATTTTAAAGAAATTTTAAGGTTGTCCTTAGGACTTGCAACCTTACCTTTGGTTGTCGGAAGGATCTTTTGGTTGTCCAAATGAAAGCATTTGGATTTTTAAAATCGCTCGCCTTGCGCGAGAGCCATAGGTACATAAGTTATACTAAATGTACAGATTTAGCCTTGTAGGTAAGTACTGTAATGTGAGGCTACACAGGCCCTAGTCTATCGGTCTGAGGCTTAAGTCTTACTCTTAGTGACTAGTCTTACGGAGATCGACATATCTTGGACAGAACTGAAGTGTAGAGTTATAGACATTTATGTAGTGTATGACACTGTTCATTATTAATCCATGTTGGGTTGCAGGAATTCTCTGGTAGTGAAAAATGCTTTCGATAATCGTTTCCGATCATTTCCAGAGACAGAGGGTAAGCCCAGGGTATACAGCTCATGTACATTGCAGCAATGTAAATGAGCATGCGGTATGCCTACATGCACAGTATATTAAGTCTGCAAACGCGTTGTACTCCAGCTAGCTTGTCATATATGTGTGATCAAAATCAACTCCAAAAATTGCTATAAACGGGGAGATAAAATCGTAATCTTTTACAGAACCTGTCAAAGAATCGGCTAAATATGCCATTTTCTTCTATTTGCAATATTTTTCTTAATTGTTATAATTTATTGTGTTATTATTTTACATTGCACTAACTTATATTGCCTCTAACTTTAGACGTTTCTGAAATTGCTCTCAAGTGAATACCCTGATTGAATTTCTAAGCACACAGTAGGTACACAAGTACCGTAGTGCAGTGCCATGTGGATAAGAGATTAAAGGATCGAGATTTGTAAATCTCCAGATAACTTCTTTTTTTTGGTCTTTTTCTCTTTTATTAGCTATGCAGCGATGTATTCTCTTTGAACAGACATAATCGTGACAATATTGTTTCTCAATTTATGAATTGCTTTACACGAACAGAACACGTACTCCCAAAGCTAATCTAATCCGCTCCATAAAACAAGACAGAAACTTCAAGATTTTTATGACATGGTATAATGAATTTCGACGAAAATTTTTCCCAATACGAAAAACGTGTAAGACACTTTTGAATGGTAGAATAAGAAGGAGGTCACTGGGGGTCAGTGAGGGTGCACAGTGTTAAAAGATTACCAGGGCATACTAGACACGGTAGAATGCGGTGCTAAGGTTGTGGGGAGACAGGTAAGCAGGTCACTCGTAAATATATAAACCAGTAAGTTTTATAATAACCATAAAGATGTATACTGTACATAATTGCCATAGATTCTTCATCTTTGTATAAAAATTGTCTTTCATGAATACCTGATCAGCTCTGACACAGATTTAGCTGCATGCTTTATGAAACAGCACAGTCTGATGAAGAGTTTTTTTGTTTCTGTGTCACAGCTCATTGTCTTAACGTACAATACAGCGTACCGTAACCACAGTCGCTGATAATTAGCTGCAGTGTTATTGTTGTTCAAGGTTGAATTCAAAATATAATAAAATATAACCTTTTAATTTATGAAATTTCAAAAAAAGGATACCTTTTTACAAAAAGGAGTATCACTTGTTATTTATAAACAGGGGCAGTTTTGAAGTTTTGAACTAAACCAAGGAAGGTCTCCCTGCGTTCCCCCAATGCCCCCCGCCCCCCCCTCCCCCCTGACTGTTATGCTCTGCAGCCCTGATTGATGACAATGTATGAAAGCAAGATACAGAGTGAGATATAAATTAGTGGTAAGGTTTAACCAACTAAAAACATAGATATCCCATCCATTAAACAGTCCTGTAGTAAAATTTATTTGTGGAGTGTCTCAAAGTTGATATGATTGATTGCAAGCAGCCTTCTAATTTCCATAATAGTATAATAATAATAATAGTAACTAGTTTTATATAGCGCAGACTCCAACAAAAGTATGTTCAATGCGCTTTACGGGTGCTGAATGTACAAAAACTAATAGAGTTGAGAGAAAAGAAAAGTTTTAAGACAGCACTTGAAATTGAATAATAGAATCTAAAGACCTATGTTCAACCGGGAGGGAGTTCCAAAAATGTGGTGCAGCATTCAGATTGCTACGTTAATAGAAAGATCTTGTACGTGACATTGGAACCTGAATTTCCATCATGTGTGTATACATGTACAGCTCGGAATTAAAGCTGTCATAAACGTAATTTATTATATACTGCTTATAATTGAGGATCTTGAACCATTAATACCACATAAAATATGAACCGAGAGGATCGTTTCTGATGGAGTTCAAACAAGCTGCACTTATTGAGTGATCGTATGAATTTACAAAAGGATTCACACATACACACGCGTACACACACGTACTGTACCCACACACCCATCATGATTCCTTTTTGCCTTCAGTAATCAAGGAGCGATAAATACAGCCTGTCATTGTTGAATCGGATATTATATCAAACTTTGGAAACTATCAGCGGGGAAACTGGATTAATGAATAACAGACAGGAGAAATAGTGAATTCAATGTGCTATGTATTAAGTGAAGACATCAAATTGTCTTTTTTTGTTTGCTTGAAGCTATAATAGCAAACTAGGGAAAGTGAAACATGCTTTGTACAGTTGGCAGACATAATCTGTTCATTGAAGGAAAATTAAAGTTTAAAGGTTAAAGGGTGATGTTAGTAAGATTTTTTTACTTCTTTTTGTAAAAGTTCAAGAACAAAAAGAAATATTTGAGTAGCAATGTTTCTACAGCTAAAGTACTGAGATTTGTTAATTTATATGCACATTTAAAGTATGCTAGAAATCTGGCATGTTTCTTTAAGGCTTCAGAGTTAATGAAGTCTGTCCAGGTGCTGGCCTATGTTTCAATATTAAAGGGAGTGAAGACTCGCACAAAGAAACGTCTCATGCCGGTAATCTGACCTAGTTTCGAATGAGGTGTAACAGAAGTGTTAGACACCACTATCGATCCCAGAAAATACTCACACACAGCTTGCTAACGTCGGTAATTAGACACTAGTGTACAGTCAGTACATGCAGCTACGGTCAATACCCACAACACAGTGTACATAGCAGCGATGGACATCTCAGGTCCAGCTAAAGATAACAAGGTATCACGTTTCATTACTGCCTGCATTTTGTAGCGAAAAGAAAAAAACTTCACTTGCAAGCAACGGAAAGTTAACTTTTTTCAGAGGGCGGCACGCGGTTTGGGGCGAATCTTCAATGCCTTTAATATCACTGCCATAACAGTTTACCTGCCTCGGGCATTTTAATAGGCTCTCGAGTAGATCGTGGGAAATTTTAGCTGTGCAAGTGACTTTTCCACGCTCGTTTCCTCTGCCGGGCTTGGCGAATTGATTACATAACACACAGGCTAAGTGGCTAACGTTTCAGACTAATAACCTAAAAAGGTGAAGAAGTGGGCAGTGAGGAAATATGAATGGCAGTCTAATTACTAATGGGCGAATTTCCAAATGTGTTCCATTCACGCAGTATATAGAACCCTATTCTGGTGACAGTCTTTCTTATGTTTGATTCAAGTTTTTCAGATGTTTTCTTAAGTACTGTTTTGTTTCTCAACACATCTTTCGAGTGCTGCATAAGTATCATTTGACTTTTTCAGGTGCTTTTCGATCATATTTTGACTTAGGCGTTGCCCCTTTTTGCAATTTAGTAGAGTCAAGACAGGGATTTTAGCATCGTCGGTAAGTTTTGTACCGTCGTAACTACCCAAACCCGGGAGTTTTGGGTATTGTTGTACCTAACCATTACTTGACAGAATAACAGTCATAAAGAAGGAGAAAACTGATTATGGTTACTGATAGTCCAGCACTATCTCCCTTCTGTTACACCTCCCATGCACCCCTACCCCTCATACCCACTTCCCCTATGTTTTACATCTTCTACATTAAAACCAAATATTACCACAAGTTAGAACAAAGCCTAGGCTATAAACTTCAACTTAAAATTGTTACAGATGTCTATTTTCGAATAATTTTGTAGAACTTTACAATCCCTCTTTTAACACTCCCAGTATACCCCCTATCTCCCCCCCCCCCCTCCTCTGCCTCTTTTGCCATATTCCATTCATTCTCCTTTCAATCAATTATAGCATCTGTAAGCTCATCATAATTGTCTGCAAAATATATATTAAGACAACCTCAGCTTCTCTCTCTCTTAGCAAAACATGCAACCTCAAGTATAGAAGACAACCCCGTTTTCTATTTAACTTATTTCCTGTTTTCTTTATTTTTCTGTTTGGATGTGGCTTCCAATGTTTACTACATTGGCCCCTATTGCAGATAGCGATGGTCTTAAGGACACTATAGTGTCCCAATTCCCTGCAAATCATAGTGGGGCACTTATGTTTCTATATCAGAGCTGTCAATCTTAATGAAAAAAAATCTGTGGTAATATGTTCAAATGAATTACCCACGGCTTCTAAGCTGTACATTGACTAGCATGCAAATGAAACTAATGCATATAGATACTGTACAGGTAAATTACAGTGTTATGTACCGTATACTTCACATTCATGTTAAAAATGCTTTATGCAGTCATTAATGTTTCTATATATCAGAGCTGTCAATCTTAATGAAAGAAAATCTGTGGTAATATGTTCAAATGAATTACCCACGGCTTCTAAGCTGTACATTGACTATCATGCAAAGGAAACTATATAGATACTGTACAGGTAAATTGCATTGTTATGTACAGTATACTTCACATTTATGCAAGTTTGTGCATTATTTGGTCTTTTGCATAAAGGTATAAATTTCTGGGTTATAGTTTTCTATTCGGTGAATACAGGGACCCTGAGCACAAGTTTGAAATGAGGGGTAGGGGGCAGGAATCAATGTGTAGAGGTATTTTAATTGTAGCATTTGGGGGGCCATGTACAGCAATCCATATGGAAAATGAGGTTTCTAAATCGTTGAAGTGTTCAGAATTTTTGTTTTTTCTGTGATAAAGGTGAGCAGTCAACATTTGGAGGGGGAGGATCCATGATGAACTTAAAGGTAGTCAGTCTGTATAGGCCATAAATTATAGCACACTATCCTTGCTAGAAGTTTTCAAAATTATTTTCCTGGAGGTCTTTACTCTCCAAATTGTCTCAGACAATTTTTAAGGAACACACAAGATGACTGAATGACCCAGTGAGGAAAATTTCCTCCAAAGTTGTAATATAACAGTTTAAAGGGTGTGAAGACTTGCGCAAAATGAAACGTCTTATGCCAGTAATCTGACCTAGTTTTGAATGAGGTGTAACAGAAGTGTTAGACACCACCATCGATCCCAGAAAATATGCACACAGCTTGCTACCTTTGGTAATTAGACATTAGTGTACAGTCAGTGCAAACAGCTGCGGTCAATACCCACAGCACTGTACAAACGATATAGCGATTGACATCTCAGGTCCAGCTAAAGATAACAAGGTATCACGTTTCTTTACTGTCTGCATTTTGTAGCGACAAGCAGAAAACTTCACTTGCAAGCAATGGAAAGTTAACTTTTGCACAGGGCGGCACGCTGTTTGGGGCGAGTCTTCAATGACTTTAAGGAAGTCAGGAGAGGGGTACAATCTGATCACATCTGTTAATTCACCTTGCCCTTACAGTAAGGTTGTGTCTGCAATGTAAAATATCAAGTCAGAGAAGCTCTTTTGGAATACTTTTAGCTATTGAGTAAATTTTGATATCAAATCAAAGCATCCCCCCCCCCCCTCCTCCCCTCTTGTTTTGTGACGGTTGACCTACATATCAGAGGTGAAGAACAATGTTTAACTGACCTGATAAAAGTAAATTGTTTAATCATAAAACTAAACCATGTCTGATGCAGAAAAAAATTAGCTTTCACACGTTTTTTTTTATTTGGCTCAAAAGAAAGGTGATTCTATAGTTGTTTCCCACAGCCATCATGGGTTACGATAGGAAATGACAGTTGTCTGTTTGTACGGTGGTGAGGTCAAATTATGTTGAAGTGTGTAAGGTTGTGTTTAGTCATTCCTGTCTTTATGTACATGTTTCATTATATATGTATGATTGCCAAATGTGATTGTCCATTTACTTTACTCCTCACTTACCTGTCTCCCTTACCAAAGCACACCTATCTTCCTAGCCTATTACCTGGTATCCCCTTCCGAGATCACTATCCTCCCAAAACTACAATAAGGCAGCCCATGACGTGTGTTTCTATTAGGGCTAGAAAGACAATATTGTCTCCAGTGTAGTCTGTATATTTACCTGGCAAACAAGACTTTTGATGAATTTTGTCAAAACAGACAACAAAGCAGCTATCGAACATTAAAACAATGAAGATGATCATAATAGTTAGTTTGAATATTAAATATGCTACTTGTAAATTATTTTATCTCACTATATTAAGTAGTCAGATATTTATCTCCACCAACAGATAGGAAATAATTAGTATACTGAAGCATGTAATTTTATAACGACGTGTGTTCGTTAATAGTACTAGACAGAGATCTGCCATATGGTGAGATGATAGTAATGAATAATATTAATCAATAACTCCACCTGTGAGTGCTAACAATCTACGGTAGGTGATCAATTCATTACCCAAGGGCGACGAGAAACAAAATAGATCTAACGGCATATACAAGAAAGTTGCAGCGACGGACTGGCGGGATTGAGAGATTAAAATGAGATTCGCTTTTACCACTTACAGTATGAGACAGAGCATTCACATGAATGATGTATACATACGATGGTATAGCATATATATTATTGTGGCAAGGGTGTAGTATAGAGTACAGCTGTGCCTTAAAGCAGTATGTATATTCTGGTTTTGATTGCTATGCACTGTACTGTATTTTTTGCATAGGGAGGGATTTTCTAGCTGTTTTTGAGAAACATTAGATGTCATTTTGATGTAGAAAACCCTCATGTGCTGTAGCAGCACGGTTGCATTTTGCAGGGAATAATTTATCCAGTATCGCATGGCAGAATGCTATGCAATATGGGCATACCGATTTACTTCGCTCCTCTCTTACCTGTCTGCCACTCCACAATTGCACTTTCCTATACTTATGAGTTCTTCTTGGTACAGCGGCAAAAGAAGATCTCAGCAATTGAATTATCCAAGGATGATTCCAAGAACGTGCAAAATGGTCGTAAAATCACAAATGAAAATTTCGCGGAAAACTATGTGTAGTCTACTTCCGGGTGGTAGGTGCAGAAGGAGGAATTAGTGAGCGATGGCGCAGTGCTAAAACGTGCTGTTCATTTTTTGCTTGAATAAAAAGGAAAGAAATGTATCTAAGAGGGATTCTACTGCTTCTAAAACCATTCTTTGCGTATTTTTTCAGGGATCTTATTAATTAAGGGAGCTGCATGGTTAGCGTAATATTTGAATCATTCAGCTTCTGACTTTGTTATACACTAGTACCAAACTGAACTGCAAAAGTTGCTTTAAAGTAACATTTTCTAGCTTTTTCCTCGTTTCCCCCCCCCCTTTTTTTTTTTAATAGTGACTTTTATTTTAAATGTCATCTTCAAAATACGGTATTTTTTTGGGAGTGCATTCTTGTCATTTTAGGTTTACAACCATTTTATGAGTGTTTTTCTTACTTTTTCTTCTTCTTCTTCTTCTTCTACTTCTTCTCAGATGGTGCAGATGAAATAGCTTGGTTGCGAGAAGCTGGTCTTCCAGATTTAGCCAGTCCATTTAAAGGTAATTAGCTTCAAAAACATGTCATATTTATTCACTCGTATAAATTGAAATTAAAGCAGGTATTGTAGCCATGTATGTTTGCCCCCTTAATTTAATCCAAACAGTGAGAACCCTTCAACTAAGGAATGGTCGTTGCTGCCAGCTGAGGGACTTATTTAGTGCTCTAGGAGTGTTTAAGCTCAGTGGTTAACACCGGTGCCTTTCAATCATTAAGGTCCCGAGTTCATGTCACTCCAAGATTAATGTATGTCGTCCAGTTACAGAGTTGTTGACAATTGACAATTCATAATCATGGACGTTAAATATGAATCTAAGGGACTGACCTCCATCAGCTTATGAATTTGATAAGCCATTGATGGCTTCTTTGCGAGTTCCTGCTTGCAGGAGGATCTAAAATACATAAATGTTTGTGTAGCAGTTTTGAAGACTCTGGAATTTGTTTGTTGTAAAATACTTTGGTTCCTGTGTTTAAAAAAAAACTGCTATATATCTTTCCTCTTATATAGCAATTTGACCTTTTTGCATATGTATTGTGATGTGATACTGGATAAAATAGTCTCTGCATAGCTCAGTTGGTAGGGTGACTTTAATATACTTTTTATATCTAGAAGACCCTTAGGTCCTCTGTTCATTGGATCCCAAGCACGGTGTGGAACCCCCGCAAACTCTTGTGCTAATTAAGTGCAGTGAGAACGCTGGTCAGACCTCGTGATCAAGGGAGGATAACACCCGCCCAGGCTTGGTGTTAAATTTTAAATGTAAAAGTAATGCAGCTCTGAGTTGACCTGGGATGAGCAGTGATCCTTGACATTTGTTGTCGTTTGTTTTGTGCATAATTTGACTCAATAGTAGTAGGTATTATTGTCACATGGAGGGGACAGGGGGACATATCCCCCACTTTATCAAATTCCCTACCCCCCCCCAGGTTTAGTGCCTGGCTCTTGTAGGAACTAAGCCTATCAGTCTCATAATGTCTCGTGCATTTCATAAATGGAGCTTAAACATTGTTCTATGAGAATGAGATCAGTAGTTTTTAATGTTTCATTCTCAAAAACTTTTCAAATGAGTTGAAGTAAGAAGTACAGATTTTATTTATAGCCTAAATTAAGTGAGAAAACTGGGCCCATACACGTTCGTACAGGAGATGTTTTTCTAAGGTCACACTTTACATGTAGAATTCAAATCCTGTTTGAGCCCAAAAATTTCTGTGATATTTCAAAATGTTTTCCTCTCCAAAAGTTTGTGCCTAATGGAAACAGGTGCAGTATTAATTGTGTTTATTAATGACCCAAACCGAAAATTTATTCAAGTAAATCCATCTTTGGGATTATGCTGATGCTTACCTTTCAAGAAGTCCATTATTTTTTTCTGAAATGGAAACTACTGTAGTACAGTGTCATGTCATGTGGTATTTTACATTCTTAACCAAGATTGTAAACTCATTTCAATCTTGTATGATTCCTGCTCTCAGTTGATGATCATTATTTTTCTTCTCCCCCATTCCAGAGGGCCAAGAATTGGACCATTTCGTTCTACAGAATGCAACCTCGACGCTCACCAAGGCCCAAGCAGCTACGGTGAAGAAACGGGTGGACAAGCTCAACGAGACGTTACGGACCAAAAGAGAGACGGAGGTGGAGACGAATGGTGGTAGCAAAAAGAGGGATGTCAGAGAGATCTTTCCTGAATCAAAGGTTTCACATGTAAGTTATTATAAGAGAAGG
>JAIPMN010093608.1:325-10559 GCA_020650975.1 Apostichopus californicus | reverse complement strand
TTTAAGATAAATTATTTATTTCTATTAATGGAAATTAATTAAAAATAATTGTTACATTATTTTAAGAGTTTTAACTTGATTTTGATTTCAGTTGTACCGACCGATTTATCAATTATAATTAATGGCCAAGATTCTGTTGACACGGTTGATCTTTTGGGAGATGACAATCTTGTGAAAGTTACGTTCCGTTCTTTTGGAGGAAGACCAAACTCATCATTATCCTGTAAACTGAGTGATCCTAACTCCAGCATGACCAACATGAATATATCAGGAATACAGGATTATACCAGCAATGGAAACATTTTCAACCTGTCTCTGTCGTTTCAGTTTATACTTCGGACCCAAGAAACTACGATCTTCTGTCTCAGTAAATTACAAGAAATTGATATGGAAACTAATATATCAAGGAAAGTCACACTACCTGGTGAGTAAAAAATAAAACATACCTGGCGGATTCAGAAGCAAGCTTCCCCCCTAGCTTGATGAAATTATGAGTACAAACTTTTACTTTTTTACAAAAGTGTTCTTATAAACCCTTACTTTGTACCTATATGTGTCCTTATTATACAACGCTGTTTTGGTGTTATTGTTGGTATCTCCCAATACTTTTGATGTGAACCAACTCTTTTCCAAATTATTTCATTTTCAAATAAGCATACATATAATATTAATTCATTTTCGAATAAGCATACGTATCACTTTATTTCATTTTCATATTTTTCAAGTTTCTGAACAACCTTTTGTATCTGAAATACCGGGCACCACTACTGGGGCATCATTAGTTGGCTATATTCGGTGGGTAATTATTGGAACAGCGGCTCTCCTCATTAGCCTCTTCATCGTTAGCTGTTGCATGATACTCAAGAAATTCAAATGTAAGTAGCCTATACCGCTTTCATCCATCCATTCATCCATAAAGTAAAAAGAAAAGTGTTATACGTCATTATGAAAGGAAATAGTAATATTACAACTCTTGAGGACTCAACAAGTATAATACCCCTAAGTTTATGTTATCACCTTGCCCACGTGATGGTTATCTAAAACACTCCCCTCCCTTCCCTCATTCCCTCCCTTCCCTGCCTCCCCACAAACACTCTCGTTATAAAAATGAAGGTGAACTAAATACGTGCCAGTCTTCCATCATCAATCAAATCAATTATACGCTTATTTTATACACGATAGCACTTGCTTATCAGATAAGTGTGGGGATAGAAGGAAGGTCTAGCTGCTACAGAGAGGGTGGAAGGTAGATGAGAAGGGGGAAGGGTGGATGTACGGAACAGGGTAACTCCGCTTTAGTTCATGTAGAAAATTTGCATATAAAGCAAAACAAATAAATGACTTTGGTTTAAAAGAATCTCTGTCAAATATTCATCCTCCACCTCTCTCTCTCTCTCTCTCTCTCTCTCTTGCAGTCTCCGGGAGGGCTAGCCTATCGACGTAAGTTAAACAAAATTGTACCAAATAGTTGATGTTCACATACAATAACTGATATTTCTTTTGGAAAAGAATTCTTTCCCTACTATAAATAAATGTCAAATATGCTAACTCTTATAGCTTTGTGCAACAGCTTACAGTAATGAGCTTGCCTAAATAAAGTGTAGGCTATTGTTCACTATCAATTTGCATTAAAATAAAGCTACATATATTTATTGATGTCATTTCTTCCAGAAAAAAAGCTGGCTCGGATAGACAAGCAAACGTTGAGATGACAGACTTAGATCAACCAGCCGACCAATCAAGTAACTTACCTCATTTTGTATAGCTTTACATGACACTCGCTCAAAATAATAATCAATTCAAAAGTTTGTATATGTCAACTCCAAAATTTCATAAGCATGATTATACATCATTCCGGCAACAATAAAATGTTGTAAATCTCCACTAAACGTTTTAACATCCCCGTAAAATATAAAGCAGGCTACGTACAAAGGTGACTTTTGTTAATACTAGCTAGCCAAACATTCATACTGGAACTCATTAACAGGCTGACCTGGTCTCATGTCTATGTTCTCTCTCTTAATCTTTCTTGCTAAATACCAAACAAGTTTCTGCTTTTCAACAGGTCTTGAAAATACTTTACCTAAGAAGAAACCACAGTAAGTTATTCTTAATAACATTTACAGATACAAAATGATAAAAGTACCATATAGTTATTGTCGGAAACCGACATGATTCTCTGTTTATTTAAAAGTTATCGATGTTGCCTACATATGTTAGGGACGCCATTGAGGAGTGGCCAAGTAGACAATCCAATGCTTCAGTGAGAAACAATGCTTTGGATGTGGCAGTAAAATGCTTCTTCAATATTGAACGTGGGGGACCACTATTTGACTTTTTAGCATATTAAGTGGGCAATACGGATGACCTAATAGAAATGAGAAATAAAGGGCATGATGGTAATTTGTTTATTTACATAACTGATGTAGCCAGCTGGTGTACAGCTCGGCTTAATGAATTGCGGAATGTTGTGCATTGCGTTTACTTTTCTAAACTCCCACCCCAACCCCCCCCCCCCCCTCACCACCTCTTCGTGAGCTACAAAGAAAGAGTAATAAGTGTACTGTTTGATTTGATTTTCTATTATATTGTTTAATTGAAGATCAGAGTTACCTGACATACCAACTGAAGAGCAAATCTCTCAACATTCTGGAAGCAGCGAGAGCAGTGAGTCATCTATCTCAAATAAACTAAGTCACAGTTCTCATAGTCTAAACGTATTTTAAATGTATGCAGTTACTGATCATCGCTTACAGAACATCTCGTTGTAAATACAAACCTCAGATAGCTTGGGAATTTCATCAATTCAGTCAAACATTGTTACTGTATGTCTAGAATGCTTATTTTGGTCTCTTTCCAGATTATTATTCAGCAACCAAGGACAGTCCTTGTCGAGAGAGAATGTTTAATGAAAAAGACATTTGTCTCGTATTAAAAATGAAGAAAGGGAGGATCTATGACAGATGGATGGGAACAATAACTGTCTCCCGTGACGTCAGTAAATGTGGAGTCTTAACTGCTTTAGGAGGTAGGATACCGCCAATATTTTCTTCTATGATGTCACAGAATATTTGGGAGGGAGTCCTCCCATCACATACATTCTTGCTTTTATGCAGGCATGAGAAGGGGGAGAGCGGGGGGGGGGGGTGCTCAATGGTTAACTAGAGTACCCGGTGAATATAGAATAAATAATAATTTATGTCTCAAGTTCATAACATTCAAAATGCAAAGAAGACTTCTAAAAGGGAACACGGTGATGTCATTGTCACCTGGACGCGACGTAAGATTTTCATTGGCTTGCTTTTGTTAATGTAACATTGCGTCCTAAAGGTTTATATGTATTGTTTACATTATTTCAGTTACAATCAAATCAACTCAATTATTTATTAATTTCTTATTTCAGATGGTGTTGTGAAAAACATGGATGTTCATTGGGATGACTTTGTTAAGAGAACGTTGGATCTTCCTAAAACGGATCATCTTGTGAAAATTGAGGGAATTGGCATCGAAAAAGGTGAGATATTATTCATTCTAAAAAGGATTTCATCGATATATGATAAGGTCTGAGACAGTTTCGCGATATTTTATGCTTGCGCTCATTTCTCTCCTAACATACCGAATGCTTGGCCTTGTAAATTGACCTTGCTAGACATTGCGTTGACATTGTAGCTTGACCTTGCTTTGACCCCATAGCTTGAATATATTTGCATCAAGATCTTTGAATATTCTTTTGCTTTATTTTGAAAATGACAATTTAGTTTACTTCAAAATTTCAA
Source organism: Apostichopus californicus (assembly GCA_020650975.1). Lineage (NCBI taxonomy): Eukaryota > Metazoa > Echinodermata > Holothuroidea > Aspidochirotida > Stichopodidae > Apostichopus > Apostichopus californicus. Next base: position 6,783 of record JAIPMN010093608.1, on the reverse strand, counting down.
CTTCCAATTTTGGAGGGTTGCACTAACGTGCAAATAAGCTACGTACATTGTTATATTGCTAATTTTACATCACGATAAATAATGCTGAAACCCTATTAAGTCCATTTTTAATTAATGAAATGACCAGTAAAGCTAAACGAAATATAATTGCTGTCAGCGTGCAACTATGATATCACGTCTGTATTAGGTGTTTGTTGAAAGTTCACGAATGGTAAAAACTGTTACAGTTTCAGTTATCAACGTCTCAAACACGCTATGTGGAAATTTCACCAGAAAGCTTATCATCTGTTCCTCTTTTATCCGCCACAAAAGTAATTTTCTACCTGGACTTTCAATCCCTTTAGAATCACGTTGTTTGACCAGCTGAAAATAATGGATAACAACGATTGTAAGCTTACACTATATAATTTATAGAATGTTAATATGATCTAGTAGTAGAAAGTGTCATTAAGGTGCAATTATTAGTTCAATAAATTGTTCATCTTTATCTTTTTTGTTGTTGTATACTATTAGGTTTTCTTTATCTTATTACCGAACATCTTGTATGTGATCCACTGGATAGCATTATAACGGGTGATTCCAGTACACAGGGAGAGTTAACTAGTATCATGTCAGTGACAGAGGTTATGAACATTTTAGCGGGCATACTGGAAGGAATGGAAATCTTGCAGTCTTATGGAGTAAGTTAATTCTTGAATGTGACGTACCGTATACAATGACGTGCCATGTCGTGTTGTAATGTAGTGTAATATGATGTAATGTGTTGCAATGTGATGTGGTATGATATTCTATGTAATATTGTGTTATGATGTACATAACTTGACTGAGACATTCATCACGAAAGCAACACAATGTATATATTTCTATCTATTTGGGACATTTTGTTCTAGTTTCTCCATCCTGGTTTATCAACAAAGAAGATTTTGTACACCAAACAAGGACAATGTAAGTTGTATGATTTCTGTCTCGCCGAAGATGCACCAAAGATAATAGCATTCAAGAAAACACAGGTAAACAGTAAACTTCTTAATGAATGATTCTTGTCATGTGCTAACCTCTTCTTAAACTGAGTAACACAACCAGACGTCCTCCTTATTGTCTTATTGATAACTGTCTGCATGATTTTATCGGAAATAATATGTAAACGTTGAAATTATTGTCTAAGATAGCAGTAATGAGATTGCTAGTTTTATCAAGGGAAAACTCATTAGGTCAATATTACGGGAGGATTCCTTTTTTCTGGGCCTCATATATGAAATTAATTGAGAACCCCTGCAAGGTACCCCTTCCAGTTAGCTTATATAAAAGACGAAGTGATTTCTGGTGTTAGTTACACTTACAAAATCGAGACTTATACAATCTGTACATAATATTTCACAATTTATGCATGATAAACTAATTGTTTTTTTTTGTATAAATGTGCCATAACTGACTTAATCATTGATAATTACAATGACAACTTTTCCTGTCGTAATAGAACAGTCGTATACTTTGCTTTTTCCTCTTTTATTGTAAAATTGAATTTCTTATATCTATGATAAGTGTAATTTATGTCGACAATACACTTCTACAATTTAATATGTCCACAAATACATTACACGCATACATCATTGGAGAATGAACACATCTCTTTCTGAATGGATGGGGGATGGGGAGAGAGAGAGAGGGGGGGGGGGTAATACCAACATCCTTGAAATTTTGATAACATATCTTTAAACAAATATCCTTTTATCTACAGAATGAGGTTTCAAAAACCATAAATCTTTTCCCTCCTGAAGCTTTGTTTCGGAGTGAATATACAACCGAGAGTGATGTATGGGCTACAGCGATTGTTATATGGGAGGTCATAGCAGATGGTAAATCATTCTTATTGAAACTGCTTGAACCTTGCAGTATGATATAATTATTATTATATTACACCAAATGAAGCTTGCAGTATTATATATTAAATTTTATATTACACTGATTGAATCTTGCAGTGTTATAAAATCATTATATTACAATGATTGAATCTTGCAGTGTTATATAATCATTATTATATTTCACTGATTGAATCTTGCAGTGTTATTTAATCATTATTAAACTGATTGCATCTTGCATTGTTATATAATCATTATTATATTACAGTGATTGAATCTTGCAGTGTTATATATTCATTATTATATTACACTGATTGAATCTTGCAGTGTTATATAATCATTATTATATTACAGGGATTGAATCTTGTAGTGTTATTTAATCATTATATCACACCGATTGAGTCTTGCAGTGTTATTTAATCATTATATTACAGTGATTCAATCTTGCAGTGTTATACAATCATTATAACACTGATTGAATCTTGCAGTGTTATATAAACATTATTATATTACAGTGATTGATTTTTGCAGTGTTATATATTCATTGTTATATTACACTGATTGAATCTTGCAGTGTTATTTATCATTATTAGATTACACTGATTGCATCTGCAGTGTTATATAATCATTATTAAACTGATTGCATCTTGCATTGTTATATAATCATTATTATATTACACTGATCGAATCTTGTAGTGTTATATAATCATTATTATATTACACTGATTGAATCGTGAAGTATTATATAGGCTATTCTTTTGTTTTGATTGCAAGCGTTCTTTTGGAAACGTTGTACATTTGTTTGTATGACTGTCGGACGGACACAATATGTTAAGCCATGGAAATTGTATACGCACAAACTTTGAGTTTGGAATCGGATTGGGCTGTGATATATATCTTTTTAATTAAATAGATCTTGGTTATTGTAATGTCATACTATCAAAACCACATAATCTATGAATATTCATTGTGTTGATTCTAATAGGAAAGCCGCCTTTCTCCGTCGATAAAGAGATCAAACCTGGTGATAATATCATCGCTCCTAATTTACTATGGCCAGAAAGGTTTCTACAATTAAGGTTGGTATTGCCATAACACAAATAATATCTTGTTTTTGGGGTCACTTCCATCGGGTAAGTTTGCTGATTGGGTCTTGATTATTATACATTCGATTAATACATATAAAAACAAAAACATCGTCAACATTGGTATTTTAGATTTGACAGTGTAAAGTGAAGATATTTCAGTCTCGCACACATATGTGGGTTATGTTAATACTTGTCAATGTACAATATTATTTTGCTTCTCCATGTTTTTCTTAGAAACCTTGTTCTGTTTGAATGCTGGAGTGAAAACTGTGCTCTAAGGCCATCCATCCATGCGCTAAAAGCTTCCTTTAAAACGGTTCGTATAATAATAGCTAAATAATCTATAACAGTTAAAATCATGTTTAACTAATTGACTGATTTACCATATGACTAAACGCACCCGTCGCCTAACCATGTGTTTGTTTCAGAAGGAATACATTCCATTCATTTGGTCATACTGTATGATATTAAAAAACTTTATGCTTATTGTTTATTTCATTAATGAAAGTAAATTTTATTTAGTTAAGTTTCGATTAAAAATGATGGATGAATTTAAGAATTTGAGCTTATTTCCGTCAGACGAACTTTAGTTAAGATTAAAACTACATAACAGATTTTATTATTTTTTTAAGACATATCGTTATTTCCATCAAGTAATACACGAAAATTAATTCGTTTTATAATCACCTTGAGATAAATTAGAAGGGTTTTATGATTGACAGGGCTTGACAGGGCTGTAAGCACTTTATAAAATAAAATGGCTATGTTAAAGAAAAAAAACGGATATTCAAAACTTCAAACAGTAAAATGTACCTTTGATTCATTCTGTTATTACTTTTTAACTTATATATTCGATGTTGATTATTGATAATATTTTACTTTTTAACAGATTTTCGAGAAATTGATTGCCCACAGCTTTTACGAGATCCCAAAATCAACTTTATATACACCAATGGGTGCAAGTTACGTCGAAGAATAATAACGACAATTGTCTCCTTACAATATGAATTTACCATTGTTTATAACCGATTTAAGCCATACATTGAACTGTGCATGTTTATAGCTAAAACTTCATTTAATCGATACTTTAAGTTGAACTGAACATACAATTATCTCAAACGCGGCTTACTGTGACAGACAAAAAATGATGTGTTAATACAGATTAAATTTGAATTCAACCATTTTAACTACGTTTCCAATCAAACTATTAAAAAGCATACATTTAATATTAAAGCTGAATATTCGTTTTTAATCGTGGTTATGATGCCTTAGATCCTTAACTTAAGATCTCTGTCTTGCTGTTACATTGCTGTTACATGTACAACATCACCAGTATAGCCTTGTTAGTAAGAGGCGTTTAAGTTATATATTTGGTTTCGTATATACGGTAAGAGGCGTTTAAGTTATATATTTGGGTTTGTATATATAGTAAGAGGAGGCGTTTAAGTTATATATTTGGTTTCGTATAGCCTATACGGTAAGAGGCGTTTAAGTTATATATTTGGGTTTGTATATATAGTAAGAGGCGTTTAAGTTATATATTTGGTTTCGTATATACGGTAAGAGGTGTTTAGGTTATATATTTGGGTTTGTTTATATAGTAAGAGGCGTTTAAGTTATATATTTGGTTTCATATATACAGTTTTGTATCATTTAGCCGATTATATATCCAATCAAGTTGTACATTATATATCGCGGTATTTACCAAGTTTGCATCTTTATAAAGAGCGGATAAAGATCCAACATGTTTCACACTCCTCTGTTTTCCGGTTAATACATAATCATTAAAACAGGATGACGTCATAAAATCTGTACAGATGACAAGAAATGAGATATTATGACAGAGGAGTTTAAAAGGAAGAACGAGTAGGATGTGTCATGATGGGGTAATACTGACCAAGTTACTATCTAAGTAAATTAAAAACTCTCACATGACATACACTGTAAAAAATAACAGCGTATTTTACAGTATTTTACTGTAGAATGTGACAGCAAAACGCTGTTCCCAACAATTACAGTAAGCGCCTGTTAGTTCGACCATTTTTAACGCGCGCTACTACTAACTTCGCGATCGTAACAGTAGAAACTGTATATTGCTTCATATGGCCGCTCCCGGCGTACAGATTAGCGCATGCCCATTGCAGTATGACCCTGTACGCCTTTTCATTGGACTTTCAAGTGAACAAGTATCGTCTGACACCTGTGCCACGATTTTCTCTGACAATATGTGTAACGTCGATTGTTATCGGGAACTGTACTGCACATGGTACACGTTGATGTATTACACGATCCACAAGGGTTACTACTACTTTTGCAAGCGGGAAGAGGTGAGAATTTAACAGCTTTCTGAAATCGCTATGTGTGTATGATTTATTGCGAGAACTACTCAGATAATCAATATTATTTACGTGAACATAAGACTATTCGTGTAAAGACTGCTTATATCACCACAAGTCTAGGCCTAGCTTAATTGGTCGTAATGGCACTGTTGTTGAATAATGTTTGTCGACAGCCTATCACCGTGTAGGACAGGTCAATGTAAAGGCCTAACCTAGGCATTAATGTAACGGTAACATAAAACATTCAGTATCAGTTATCACTATCAGTTTAATTAGTTTAAAGCTAGCTAAGGCATAGTAGAAAAAAATCAGGTGTGGTAAAACAACTTCTACATTGCCAACGTTTTGGACGACATTTCAAGTGAGTTAGAGGTCGGTTACACTAATTAGTAGGCCTAAGCTAGGCCTACGTTTTCGTTAGGCCTACGCTACTCAATATAGGCCTAGCCAAACGTTAGTTGTGACCAACACTACCCAGGAATTAGTATGATGGTGCAGCGGCGTAACGCCTATGTGCTCGGACGGGGCAAACCCAGGGGCCCACGACCAAAGGGGGCCCCCGCTGCACTGATGTACAGAACTTAGAAGAGGGGTAACCTTTATTTTTCTTTGTTTGAAACGGCACGTTTTCGTTGGAAAAGAAACTATAAACGAGACAATGGACATATTTTTCTGTGCGTGAATACGTTCGTCATAAATCATATGCCCCCTGCAACTGCAAATCTCGTATCCTTCTTTCCGCACGACTGACTCAAGAGCCTGAGGTACACACTGGAACTTGATAGGCTACGCTGGTACATATTATAGCGAAATAGTGCCTCTAATTTCAATGAATTCGCTCTCGGTCAGGATCAGGCTCAGTAAATTCAAGCTCTAGCCTTTCCAAGTTCTCGGGAACTTGGATACCATTTGTCCACAGGAGTTACGCCACGGGTGGAAATATACATGTTTATGTTAATTGGACATTGGTCATTTGGTCTTATTGTCCTTTTAATCTCTTAATGTATTCTAGCTTTGCAACACATTTTTTCATGTTCCTAGTATGACAGACAAGACGGACCAGAAATGTGTCTATGAACGCAGATTTTCCCCAAACTCTCAGTCGATAAAATCACCACGAAATGTTCCATACATAGGCGTAGGAGGCGGGGGGGGGGGGGGGGGGGGGGGGG
>JAIPMN010093358.1:0-10898 GCA_020650975.1 Apostichopus californicus | reverse complement strand
GAACTTGATTGTCGTCATTAATATAACACCTCCAGTTGGGTCAATTAATAAAGATATATGATATATCTGTGTGTACCTACCCACACGTACTGCTCTGCTCCTGTGAATGATCGATATTGTTATTATATAAAAGGCCATAGCCTTTTTGAGAATGGGGACAAGTGTTTAATTTCCCCTCCCGATGTCCATACCCCTTCGCGCACATCACTGCATAAGTTAGAGTTTACCATTTAACTTCTGTTTTAACATTATAAGCAAGTTATTTATATCATAACCCAAATATAACTCACACTCCTTTTATATCTAGTCTCTACTTTGCATTAAAGAAAAATATAATTCCCGTTTTAAGAAAATCTTAAAACACAATGTTTGGAGTGGATTAGCGTTGTACCACTATTTACTCAATATTAAACAAAATTAACCACACTACTAGCTATTTATGCCATTGAAAAGAGAACGTTTTACGAAAGATTAATAGGCTAAATGAATTATATTCAACCTACATCATTTAACACTCAAAGGTATATGATAATAATTTTCACTTACTTTCATCTTTTCAAAATTAATAGTCATTAGGTTGATGCAAATCTTGCTTTGATTTTCTTTATCACGTATATATTGTACACAACCCCCACAGCAGACTGGCTATACGAGTCGAATGAAGGCTCACTGTCCCATGTATGTACAGTATGGCTGTACTTTCGTTTCATCGTCTTCCGTGAAATTTGTGTTTTATCTCGTAAAACATTTGATGCTATTCAACCCTCAATATATCTTTAACTAGATAGATGTGATGTTGAATTAGCCTAGAACACTTCAAACGTTGTTACAATTATGTTTTGAAATGAAACTTTGCTTACTACAATCTAAAAAAGGTACTTAAATTATATTCAAATTTGGACTTTTACTGAAGTTTCGGTTTTCAGTATATTGGAGTGAATGTTAACTTACCTATTTCTATCGTAAAGACCTCACACAAAGGTTCATGTCAAAAATAATGTGCTTCAAAACAAAAATTGTCAAATTTGGACTTTTACTGAAGTTTCGATTTTCAGAAGTTACCAGATTCATTCGGTTGACATTTTATTATTAGAAATCACTGATTTTCAATTCATTAAATTGCGGAAAACTGTTCTGCACCATCATGATTAAAATATGTTTAGTATGGCAGCTGCAGGAAGAACAAACATCAACCACAGTCTAGTCAACGCCATAACGCGCTACAGTATAGTATACGGCCGTTACAATGAACCCAATATACAGACTGCCAACGAGGAAGTTATTACTGGCCGATCACTTGCATATATCGAACGATTTCTGTTTCATGGCAAATGACCAATTGCAGACATTAAAAAAATATATTGGAGTGAATGTTCACTTACCTATTTCTATCGTAAAGATCTCACATAGGTTGATGTCAAAAATAATGTGCTTCAAAACAAAATAACAACAACTGCAACGAAACACAGTTTACAATCTTTTTAATTGTATGAATCACTGGTATCATGTTTACATGAGGTTATACTATGTGGGTATTCAAGTATAATACAATTAACGCCCCCTGTAGTGACTAACTAAAAAGTAATCACTGAGGTCAGGTTCTAATGAAGTTGTCAACATAGAGGGGAATTCCTGAAAAAAAGGGACAATATCCAAGGTCAGTAGGGCGTGTCACGGATCAACGATTTTTCATAGTCTATTTACCGTTTGTATGGAAATATTTTGGTAACGTCGACGTGCTTATTGTTCACTTAATCCCTTAACTACTTCGGTCTATTCTAAGCCCACTGATATATTCATATTATTTACACTTTAATAGTTTTCACCCACATAATCTCAAGAGTTCTATCGTTTTCAGCCAATGCTTAGACTTAACGCATTTGCTCCCACCCACGTGATTTTGAACACCAAGTATCCATTTTAACTGGTTATTTCTTAAACGTCGGATATACATCGTCATGGAATACAGCAAATTCCTGTTTGGTTTCAAGCTGAACAATATTTAAATAAGCAAACGTGCAGGAATGTAGGCTAACATATGAAAATTAGAAGTACTGTATTGCTTAAACAGACATTAGAGTAAATTAAAGTAAGATGCAAATCAGGCCAATGAGAGAATCGACCTGGGTATTTACCTTGATCCAAAACTGGTGTGGATGCAAAATTAATAAATAAATGTAAATGTTTAAAAAAGCTGTCAATTTGATTATTATAATTAATTTTTGCATAATGAACAGTGTTGACTTAACGCAGATGCATAGGTATTGTTGTGAAGTAATGTTAGCACTTCACAGAAGTATGAAATAAATGTAGCACCTTCATAAGGTACCATGGAGTGAAATTCATGGAAGCGAATTTTATTTCTAAATCAAACATACCAACTTAATGAATTTTACATGAAGTTTATTCACAAACTATACTGCTTGCATAAAATTTGTTTTGCATAAAATGGATTTGATAATGAATCTTTTTGCCTTTTTTCAAGAGTGTGACATGAAACTTTTGATTCCAAACATTGGACCACGATTAAATTCTTGAAGAAGTATCGCATGATTGTAAGTTTCATATTGGGGGGGGGGGGGTGGGGTGAGAGGTCGTGAGTTGGTATTTCTTTTTATCAACCTGGTTTAACTGTTTCCAAAATAGGCCATACACGTATTAACCGTTACCAGTTAGGTTGGTTGGTAAGTTGGGGATGCACGGGTGGTCAGTTTGCCTTTTTCCATTTTCTTTTTTTGGAGGGGGTGGGGTAGGGGCAATTAGATATTTCAATTACGTAAGGATTTGTGTGATAGAAAGAATATTGGTCTTGTTATTTAGCTTGGAAAATCCTAGCTTTGCTGACGACTGGAAGTTAAGTCAATTTTTTTTTCAATTCAAGAATAATTGAAATACTGTGAATTTTGCACAGACTTGCATGGTGCTGTTAAAATGAACCTATTGGTTTGGATAATTTCTAGAAAAAATAATGCTAATAAGTGGGCTAAATATGATATTGGTAACCCAACAATTGTGTCACATATTATATGTCAAGTTTGTGAGAACGTTCTATGGTTGTGTTGGAAAACGCTGGTACAAAGTTCATGAAACTATATCATTTTCTACTATGTCATTTTGACAGAAATTTTAGAATCACAAGAATTTTGTCTTTCTTGTTATTTTACAGACTTTTTACACACTACAAAACAAACATAAGATTCTGCAAGCTGTAAATATGGATACTTACACCTGCTGCAAGTTAAATCAATGGACTGTTCTGTCATTTAAAACTTATTCATCACATATTAACTAGTACTTCAACTGAACTTGTTTGTTCAGAGGAAGGATGCAGGAATTTATTTTTACAGGAGCTCATCATACAAACGACACTTACTGGCGTGTCATGCAGAACAAACAGTCAATAGAACACACACAGAAGCTAGGTAGAACATACAAAACTGCCAACATTTTGATAAACAGGATTCTGATGGTAAGATTGAAATAAACAAAGCTGCTTCTGGACGGGCAGAATCAGTAAAGATAAACGAAGGTCAGCTACAGTAATAATTCAACGTTTACATAATTCTTCAAATCCAACTTCTGTTATCCTCTCTAAAATTCAAGAATGCAATAAACTAGTGGAAAGCATTGTCAGTCAAGTTGAGAAAAAAAGTATCTCCTCTTCTCCAAGAAATAAAAGATGATAAACTGCCAACTTCGGACAAGGCTGATGGAGTTCAGAGTATCCTTGAAAGGCTGAAGTCTCCATCCAATGAGTTTGAGACAATATATACAGACCAAACACTAACATAAAAACCTGTTGAGCTAGAAATAAGAAAAACCTTCAAGGTTTACACTGATAGATTCATAGGGAGAGGTTATCAAGAGGAATGTACATCCCAATGAAAGACACTTCAAAAGGTTTCTTGAGTAAACTGGATTATTGAAAAGTATATTGAATGTGCATGCCTCACAAACTGGTCTTCTTACTTCATATCTTGATGGTGAATATTTTACAAAAAGTCACAGACGATAATTTTGGTGAACCTGTTCTTCCATATTACTATACGTTAATGATTTTGAACCTGCCAACCGTTTAGGTTCCAGAAAAGGGGTTTACAAGATTACAGCTGTATATGCAAGGTTTCTTTGTCTGCCTTCAAAGTCCCGTGGAAATATCCAGAGTATTTTACTGGTTGCATTAGCTCCAGCTACAATATTATCTGCCTTTGGAATTGATAGTTTACTATCTGTCATCTCAGCTGATATTGAGGATCTTCAAAATGATGGAATTTAAATCTCAAGCCCAGGTGAATTTGTAGGTTTGTTGATAGAATTAATGAATATTGTGAACACGGACATTCTTCTAATGATACTTAATATTTTCAAGCTTAATGTGGCACCGACAATTAGCATAGCTGCTTCATACCTGTTAAAGTAAACAAATTGAAGATCATCTTTGATCTCAAATCTCTTTGATCATTTTTGATCATCTTTGATCTCAATCTCAAATTGAAGATCGTCTTTTTCTGAAGTTGTACCCAGACAGGAAACTAACACGCAAACAGCACATCTGCACACATTATCCAAGGCCACTGAGATTACTAGGACCACTTGTACAGTACTCAACTATTCGATTAGAGGGGAAAAACAACCATCTGAAAGGCTGGGCTAAAACATGTAACAACTACATTAATATTTCTAAATCATTAGCCAGGAAACATCAGCAGGCTAAGGGTTACCATATTTTGGAAGAACCAGTCGCTATATGTACGCAATGTGGAAATTATAAGCCAAACTGATGTCTCAGTATCTTCACTGACCAATACAGACCAGGTTTTTAAAGTACTAGGGTGCCTCAAGAAGGCCAAATTGTGTTAGTGAACTCTGCACAGATCAATGGATATGTCTTCAGGGCAAATGCTATGGTATTGTCAAATTGTGGAATATCAGCCCCATTTTGAAAAAGTGGAATATATTGTTGTGGTTAGTTCTGCTGTAAAGCTTCTCATTTGACCTTGAAACACAATGTTCTACCATGATCATTTTTCTGCATATGCAGTTGAGGAAGCTCTTGACGCCAAACTGTCTTTTACAAACCCAGTTGACTTGTTTCATTACAAACCGTTGGATGCTGGTAACTCTTATGACCCTGAGGACACAGTCTTGTATGTGGTCACACCTTTCAGCAATGCTTGATAGTCAATACAGGCTTCTTCATTTAATTGTAGTTTGAGGGCAGTTTACCTGCAACAACATGTCCATTCCCAGCTGTTTCTCCATGTGTTGAACTGGAGAATTCACTTGCTTTCCAAATAAATGCATCACTCTCACCAGCAGACACTGTAACTTTGGAATATGCAAGTGCTAGTTCACAGTCGTCACTCGACAGCCTTTCAGGGATTAAGGTGACTTAAATTCTGAAGAAATTTTATTGGAACAGTTACAAGAAAAGCCAAGTACAGGTGAAAACAGTGGTCCAATATTTTGAAGTATGTTTGTCTTAATATAATTAGACATTGCAAAAGACCGATAAAATAGTTTTTGTTGTTGTGTATTATGTGCAAAAGCTAAAGGCAAACATTCACAAGCCACAGAACACTTCAGATCAAAATGTAAATTTCTTTAAAGTCCATTTTGTTGAAAAGACTAATATACTTGTGAACCTTTATTTTTTGACACTTTCGGCAATCCATGGAGTGAGGAGCCATCTTGTGAAGATGATTTCTTGTTCTGTTTAGTTAAGAACGGACGTGCGTAAGGAAAATTTCAAAAATAAGGCAAAAGTTTCTATAATGATGCTACACGATACTTTTCCTTCATTTTTTACTTTAGTGAAGTAAGGACTTTGTGTGCAGGTTACTTAGCAAAACTGTGCCCTTTCTTTGAATTATATGTCAGCATCGCAGTTACTGCATGGATTCTTTTAGCTAATGACCAAAAACTTCATCATGGTAAAGGTATTAAAATATGGAGTTTCAGCGGTCTTGCTAGCAGATTTGTTGACACGGTTTCAAGTGCAGTTTCAAAACTACATATAAACCATATTTCAGATTTTCATAAAACCCCGATGGAAAAGAAAATTTAGAGTGGCTGTCATACAAATGCCTATTATTTCAGTATATTTACCTTGCATAATTCATAATTTTGCTATGCCGTACTAACTTTTGGTATGTTGTGTGGTTTAGAATCTCTTTGTGAAATAAGTTAACTTCCATTAATAATTGCTAGTTTCGTTCTTTTGTAATAGGATGTACGAAGTATCATGAAGAAAGAAGAAACTGGGAAGCAGTTAATGCACAAAATAGATCTGCACCAAACTTTGGTGAAGGGAGAACAAAGAAAACGGTGTCACTTATTGGCATCATAAATTGTGAAGAAGTATGAATTCAAGTAAGGATCATGAAGTTTTAAAACACTTTGGTATAGTTGGTATTTTTTTCCCCGATTGCATGTACAAGGATCAAAGTCAATATCGAAGTTAGAGCGTTTCAAGCATACCCTCGTAATATTTTTGTGAGAAAGATCCGTCATTAAAAAAAGTTATACCAGGCTTAGTTGATTTAATGAAACAAATACATGTTCTTGGTTTCAAGATCTCTTAAGAAATGGAAAATTTGACCCATTTGTGCTTGAGATTTAGCTGCAAAATGTTTGCATATAGGCATACCTTTAAACTAGACTGCCTAACTCCTTAAGCTCCCGTCTTCAAACACAACTTTAGACTTGTGACAGATGTGGGTGGAGTGAGCACATTGCGTACCTTTAACCCACAATAATACCCACCAAGAGTCACTGTCCCTTGCAGCCGTTATGTCAATACCTTACATGTATAATATGCATAGATGAGATTCAACATAATCAATTTGCTTAATTAGTATTAAATGTCTGTTGTTTTCTATTACCAGACCACCATCTTTTTTAAAAGCAGAAATGGCTGATGGAATCATCTAGGCATTCCCATGTTTGGCTGATCCTGATGGTGAGAATGGTTATGTGAGTATTATATAGTTTATATCAATCAACAGTTCAAGGTTGTGGATAACATAATAAACAATGACAAATGGTGGTTGTAATGAACTGAGAGACTTTCTATACTAAGTGGTCACTGCGAATGTACATGCAGAAAAACCAAGTGACCCAAGATTCTACAAAACAAGGCACTGATACCACAAATGAGTATTCTAATATAATACAAACATTGATATTACTGTGTTTCCATCATGTGTGCGGCTAAAACGTAGCATCCTGAACATCACAGCTTAATGATACTTGACCAGGAATAGTGTACAAAGTCAGATACTGTAGGTAAAGCACAAAGAAAATGTATCAAAATAGCGTGTCACGATATTGAAAAAAAATAGAATATTGATACTGAAAACAATATTGGTAAGGCCTATTGTGTAAACACTATTTCCATTTCTTAGAATGTAAGGTCCATTGTCGCATAAAAGTGTCGTCAAACTACACATTCTGTAACGTTAATGTATGGTACTGTACCAATACACGTGTGACATGATAGGCTTAAACTGTAACCAGTAGAGATTTGTATTCAGCGCAATCATTTAGTGGAATCCCGGACTGCATCCAGCATGATGTCCATTTATATCAAAACTGAGACGCGATCCCCGTAAAAGGCTTAATAGTTATTAATATTGTATATTAAGTATTTGTACATTATTTTTTCGCATTTACAAATCGCGTCAAATGTTATTTCAGTTCGGCAAAACCGTACTGAAATGGTTCTACAGTAACATAATAGTTCCATCTTTCACTTTGACTTTGCTACCGTACACTAAACTACGCTGCAAACTGTGTAAAGCGATTATCAAATGTGTGCCCTGTTGTACCAAAGAGGAAGACTTACGCTGTGTTAAATAGTTGCTAGTTCTTAATGATAAGTAGTAATTCTAGGAGGGTTAACGCCTTAACGAATAACACATATTAGCGACTAGTTAGCCTATGTTTGCTTCTGTATTGATCAATGATATTACATATTACTAGAAACGTTATTGCATGACTCCTACAGTACACTGTTCAAAAATCTCTGTAAATTTACAGCAGTGTCTCTGTCAAGTTAGTTTCCAGAGACTTAATGTACAACTACTATGATGCTTTGTTTACCAGCACAGACTAGTCCTTAAACTATGTGCTACACTGTATGACTTTAGTGATCTTAATGCATCCTTAGTTCCTCTCATTTGCTTTTTTTCACATATTGTCCTTCTGTTCCAATTGTATTAAAAGCTCTTTTAAAAATAATAACGTGTTGTAAGTTGAAACAAAAGCAATGTTTTGTTATTTGTTCAAATATCTATTAATCTACAACAAGAGCTGTAACGCCACGAAAGCAAGATGTTATTGTTGAGATACCCTTTGTAAATATGTGAGTGGTTCCTGTTTCTATGCAACACTACCCATAAAAAGGCTTTGTAAATATACAGATGCCTTGTATCAATATACAAAAGGAAAATTTTTGTACAAAATGCTTTGTAAATATACAGATACCTTGCATCAATAAACAAAAGGAGAATGTTTCTGTACAAAAGAATTTGTAAATATACAGATACTGTGCATCAATATACAAAGGTGAATGTTTCTGTACAAAAGGCTTTGTAAATATACACTCACTGTCCATCAAATATTATAAGGTAATTGTAGATAAAAACCTGTGACTTTACAGAACCTTTTGTACAATGATTAAATGGTACTGTCATTTAACGAGATAGATTGTAGGGGAACGGATACCTTGTGTAGGTAAATAAAGCATCATAGTAGTTGTAAGTAACTTTGCATTAACGCGACATCAAATGTGCTTTACGCATGACATCGGCCTATGCTTGATTAAAAAAAATACACATTACACGGTCTAGGAGCATTGGGATTTTATGGTAAAATATACCTTTTCCTTATATCAGTTTATAATCATAGCCCTTGGTTTTCTCTATACAAACTTGTGTCTAATAACCTCCGAAATATATTTGCTTGCTAACGGAAGCCTTATTTATAGCTTCAAAGGTTAGGTTGCGTGGGAATATTATTTACCATCGCGTGACAAGGCGGATGGTATTAATACCTATGCCATTTAGAATAAAGCTACGAACGAGAACTCAAACCTCCCACATCTTCGGAAAGTTTGTTGTAAATGTCGTCAAACCCACAGACGTACTCTTATACAAATAGGAGACAACGTTATAAACCCGTGAGAGAGCACTGACTGACAGGTAAGTTAGAGAATCTGAAAAAGGAAATTTATTTTACAAAATCTATCTTAGAAGTTTCAAATGTATAATTGTTAGACGTATAGGAATCCCTGCATCGACGTAAGGTCGTCTGTAAAGGAAATACATGAGTCGAAAACACATTAAAGCTTTAATGTGGCAATATGTAGTGTTATCGATTGGCTGAGTTGTAAGGCTACGACGATACCAATCCAAACGCAGTCACTTCGGCATGGTCGCTCATCGTGCTCATCAGAACTGATTATGTGAGGGCTATATAATATTCTTATAAAGTTGAAGTACAGAGAATATGTTCCAGACGTTAAATGAATTAATATCAAAATGATACGTTTAACGAATATAGAAAAGTGCAATAAATGGAGTGAATAAAGGAAGAATAACCACATAGGAACAAAACCATTACTTTACTACTAATAAGTTTAAACTGTAAAGGTTAACCTGTTTTTGGAAGTGGAAGTTAAACCTATTGCGGACATCAGCTGGACAGGTCTTTTTTGCACGTGGTCTATAATAAGCCCATGATACTTTCTGCCCTCAATTTTCAAGATGACAGGGCTGATCGCAATATGTTAATTTCTATGCCTCCACATTTCTAAAGATGCTCTCCACGACAATGCTGGAATTACACAAAAGGGAGCCAATTAGTCAAATGATATGTTTTTTTCATTTCGTGTACCTCATAACTTGTCTATAATCTGTTTACAAAATTCGAAAATAATGTAGAAATTTTATTATGACCGTCGCCTCGAAATGTACAAACTTAATGGATATTGAAAAAGTAGACTTTTTAAAAAATTCTTTATCATAGGTAATTTTGTGTGGAAAGAATTAGTGGAATTTCTGAAATAAAATTGGTCACAATTCTCGACAAAAATTGAATGTTTGAGATTAAGCAGTCAAACGTTTGACATGAAATGTTGCACTTTCCAATATACGATTTGGGACACGGTAGTAAGAATGGTCCCCGAACCCAATTGTTTCATGCCTCTTTGTAGATAGTGGCACAGAGGATCAAAGAATTGCAAGAAAGTAAACAAAGTACTGTACTCTCTCAAAGCAGTTTATCAATAGCTTTCACCAAACATTGATTGAGGAACAATCAAGACGTAAATGTTTGTTTTTCTATTATGATCCAAACACTTAAATGAATAGTAAGTTTGTAACAGTTAGTTTAACGTAACATTTCTCTGTCTATTTCTAGATACATATATCACAGAAGAAAGGCTCTTCTTTTTACACCAATGGCATCGAAAGCTCCCTTTGAACATTTTAAAGAGAGCTTCTTTACATGTTCTGTTTGTTTGGATCAATTTAAAGAACCGAAACAGTTACCGTGTCTTCATCGATACTGTAAGGAATGCTTGCAAACACTTATTCGGACCAGCAATGATAATAACGTAAAATGTCCGTTATGTAATCAGGAGTGCGCAATATCAGCAAAAGGGATTGACGATTTTCAAACCGATTTTCACATGAAGAGTATGCTTGAGTTCTTACAATTGCAGAAATCATGGGAAAGTCAAGACTTGAAGAAGTGTATGAGCTGCTTAAAGAATACAAAAGTTTCAGCATACTGCTTTAAGTGTAAAGGATTTTTATGTGAAGCATGTCACGACATTCACGTCAGCACCACGACGTTTAATGGACATCAACCACATACTCTTAGCTTGAATGATA
>JAIPMN010092928.1:0-28059 GCA_020650975.1 Apostichopus californicus | reverse complement strand
TGTGTGTGTGTGTGTGTGTGTGTAACGCCTCGCTTTTAAACACGATATCTCAAGAAGGGAAGCTTGGACCAATATAATATTGGTGTATATGAGTAACACATTGGGTAGAAGAACCCTATTGTTTTGTGGGTAGGTTAAAGATCATTTTGAGTCACCAGGGGCCAAATAGTCAAAACCTTGTAAACACGATATCTCAAGGATGTAAGCTTGGACCAATCTCATATTTCGTGAGTAAGAGGACCACATTTAGGAGCAAAAGCCTCTAGTTTATTGTGGAGGTCAAAGGTCATTTGGGGTCACACAGGGGTCAAATTGTGTAAACCTTATAAACACAATATCTCAAGAAGGGAATGTTGGACGAATCTCATATTTTAAAATGTAGTTGTTACACGTTCAGTACAATATTTTATTGAGGTCAAAGGTCATTTTGAGTCGCCAGACGCCAAATTGTGGAAACCCTGTTTATAAGCTACCGTATCTACTACCGACCAGCCTATCAGATAACATGTGTGTTACGCATTATACGAATAGGGAACTATTGGCAATTGGAAATGAGCTTATGGGAATCCGTTGAATTTAAAACTCAAAACTGTAAACTCAAACATATTTGCATTTGCTTCAACCTGCCGCTCGAAACCCTTACTTTGCGTGCAAAAGGTGTACGTTCTCTTTGTAGTACAGCGATAATATTGGACGTTTTCCGTCGTATTTATTTTAGGTTGGTATAGTTTTGTTGTGACCAGGCAGCGCTTATGAAACTTAGCAGTTCGTCTAGTTAGATTTTTTACTATGACCAATGCGAAATAATTGTGTAAAATGGTCTTAGTTTGGCAGTGAGTTCACAAGCTTTTGTCTGGATTGGCTGTTGATCTCAATATGTGTAGTCTCTTCCACCAGTTTCAGCATAGCTAGGCCTTAAAAGTTCCGTTCGGCTTTCGTCACGTTTATGATTATGGGACAACTTGAACAAACCTGGCTAGGTCTGTGAGCAATTTTATGTTGTCTTGGCCAGCAACGGTTAGGTAGAATAGGGTTCTTTAACACAACAACGTGATGAATACCAGTCAGAAAACCAATAAACTTATGATGGCAAAACATCTCCTTAATTATTTCTTAAGGCAATTTTCCTATTGGCTATAAGTCATAATTCAAAAGTATATAACAATTTAACTTATTTAAGGAGTTTTGAAACAAGTTTGCTGTTGTTGCTGCTAGAATTTTTGGAAGATATATGCTCTTACAACCTCAGATTTTCATTGCTTAATAGATCGCTTTGATTGAGGCAGTGTAATGGAGTAATAGCGATAATTTTTCTGCAGCTAAAGACAAGATAAATAATGGTAAAATGTACGAAGTCGCTCGAATCGAGCAGCGGTTCAAAGTAGTAGTGAGGTACTGTATGCTTAGGACCCCCCCCCCCCAATGATGGTTCGGGCCATTTCTATTGTAGCAGCTATTTCGGGTTATACTAACAACCTGAAGTCTAGTGCACTGAAGTCATCGAAACCTGAATGCATTTCGCGTTCTGGTTTCATATTATTGTTGTGACCCAACTGAATATTATATCCAATTAACATAAATTCAAAATGGACGCCATTGATAACTTTAAGGCTCTGTAACAACTTTTTAACGATTGGTTTTATATCCTCAACATATATGATGAGAGGATCGAAACATGACCCCAAACAATCAAACTAGCTTATTGAAAATACACATTGACGTACCTATAATGTAATAACCTAGATTGGACTCCATGTGACGTCATCAGAACTAAAAATGGAGGCGGACTGAACGAAATCAGGCTGCTTTAAACAGAGACGATATCATTTTATATTTAGTGTGGTCAATGGTTTAATCCATATTTGAAAAAATATCGCGCTACGCGCGATTATGTTGTCCGTCATTACCGCTTTAATATACTGTAGTATGGTATTTATTTATGCAGCTTCAGTGATTAACTTTGAGAACGGGAAGTAGTAGTTAAACTTCAATTCTTTGCAGTAGCGTATTGAGCATTATTAGCGATCGGGGAGGGAGGGTAAAACTTCGCTTTTGGCCAACTTGTCAAAATTTATAGCAAACAGTTTATATGGGCCCATACCACATTTGGGCGCCCCTTTACCCTTGTGCTCAAATAGCATGTAAAACAGATATCACAAAGATGATAAACATTATAATAGACTACATGATACTATTGAATAAAAAAACACCATCAGTCGTATTCACCCCCACGACTTACGGAGTATTCTACTGTTAAATGCACCATCAAGGGCGTGTGCAGGGAGGGGGGGCTGCTGAAAATTTTGGCTAAATAATGAAGATAATTTACTACAGAAATGGCAAAATATTGCACCAGTGTGCATCTAGGCACGCTTCCTTATTAACATATCTCTAAAAGGAAATGGGGACACCCCCTCCACTTAGACCGCTCCCCAGGACGGCGATCATTACATTTCATCACATTTTGGCCCCACACCCCTATGGAAATTTCTGCATATGCCCCTGACCATCGACAAGTCGATCACAAGTTTAAAAAGTCACAGTTTGGTAGGGATTGGGATGAGGTGTATATGACTTCCTGGAAATATCTTTCAAATTAATATCACCTCAAAAAGTTGCCCGCTTCGCGAACGTTTACAGCGTCTTTATCAGTGGCCTTAGCTTGCATCCACATGTGTATTTTTCGACAGAACTAGAATAAACAGCGTTTATGTTGTGTTAGTTTTTGCGCAATTTAAATGCATGATATATGGCTAAACCAGCTAACGCTCACGCGCTCCACGTGCACTAGCTATAGGTTGATACTGTGATAGCTTTTATCTCTCTTCGCATTCATTTTAGCTAGCTGCCACAGAATTTTCCGCGCGCATTAGCTGCACTGTTAATGTCATAATCCTTTCATTTGCTCATTATGTTGACTATGCATGATAGTAGCAACTACAAATTATATGTGCGCTCGGCACAAAATGTACTTCTACTATGATATTTTTACGCATTTCGCATGCATGGTAGCTCGAGAGAACATATGTTTGCGCACTTCGTGAGCCTTTTTATCCTTAGTTCCATGCATTCTTGATAAACATAATACAGGCTACACCAGCAATCTCGGCACTTGAACATGACCTATGCGTGTCATGATGTACCACTCTAAAAGTACGCCATTCTGCTCGAAGAACAAATATTTAAACAAGTTTTTCGAACTTATCACTCTGTGAAGAGTGCTATCTTAATTCAAAAGATTGAAACTAGTGACCAATCAAATTACAATTGAAAAACTATAGAGATTTTCAAGATAATATATTGATAATCAATCATATTCAATTAAAAATTTTCAATTCAAATTTCAATTGGTCCCTACCATCAGTCTTTTAGATTGTTCATCAAATTTTTTATTTTTTAAAGTGATATATGTATCAAACTCATCAAAGAATAGATACCTTTATCATTCAGACTTAGCCTATATTTATATCACTATTTTACTTTCATTTATTTGATTCATTGAATACGTATTTTTTCTATATCTTTAATTGCAAGTGTAGCTACAAAAGCTTTAAATGTGTTATCAGGTACCAAACACCACTTTGTAAATGTTTATCAAATGGGCGAGCCAGTGGGCTTGTCTTCCAATATAAGAGAAAAAAGGAGCATGCACAAAAGCAGAAAGTCCATGCAGGTTCAAGTCCCAGTGAAGCTGGTGGTCGATTGTTCGCCAGTTTGAAATCTCATTGATTTAATGAGGTTCTATTTTCTGAAATATGTACATTCTTTAAAAAAATCTAAATTGTGTGAAATTTCTCCGTTTTCAGTATCGTGGGAACAAATATTGCTCGCGCAGTGCGGTACGGTTGAAATCAGCATCAGAATCCGTCCGTCCATCTATGAATATTAATGAGATTGGCGCCAACAACGATAGGGACCATCTACTCACTATAGGTAACCTACCCACCAAGTATGAGATCGGATCTTGCATCGCTCAGTTATCGTGATTACAAGCCGGCGTCACAGACAGACACACGCACACATACATGCGTGACTGCATATATTCCTTTTGCCTCTGGCAAGGAATAAAAAGGAGACAAAGAAAAGTCTATCCGAACACATACACAGCTATAGTGCGAAGTACGCAGAAAAAAATGTCAAGGTTATTTAGCTAACATGCATGTGGATTTAAGGAGTAATTATTTCTCACAGCATCAAAGCAGCTATTTTTTCCAAAAAATTACCAAATTGACGCCCAAAATATTATCATTGTGTCAGTTTAGCTATAGTATACACAACGCACGCGAAACAAGAAAGTGTTTTGGTCTCCTAATATACAATTGTTTTGCTATTTAAGTTTTTCAATTCAACGGTGTTCGTATGTTTTACTACATTGCAAAATTATTATATTGGTAGCGTGACAGGACGAAAGTGGTAATTCAGATCTCTATGTAAGTAGACCAAAGTAAACCCATATCTCACTCCTTTATGTGGAAACAAATAGGCGACATGGTTTACACACCGAAAGCGGAAATATATATATATCACTAATGCACGAGAATCTCGCAAACAGATATTTTTTCTCAGGTGAGTTGGGCCTGTTGGTTATTCTAATATAAAATATGGGGTGGGAACTGTCCGGGGGGTAATTGTCCAGTTGGATTTGTCTGGGGTAATTGTCCAGGGGGGAGTTGACTGGTCACCTAATCATCAACAGGCTGCGGTACAACCAATGGCATATATGTTTATGTCGTAATTTTGCATTTGTGAGATAAATTTGTGAATGTTGAACTTGAATAATAAAAATGATACGATTCAGTCTGCAAAATAGGATATGATTAAACCATTCTTGATACTCTAGGTAAATTAATACTACTTGTAAGTATCCTGCAATTATTAAACTTACATGTATACAATCTGGATTGGAGGGGGGGGGGTGACCAAATCACCAGACAAAGCACAAACAGCATGCAATGACTCAAACTGTCTCAATTAGAAGTTTTAAGTAAAGCCACTCAAATCACTCAATTAATTTTCCCAAGGGTTTTGAAATTTCTGAAAAACTGGTGTACAAATAAGGCCTAATTCATCATCATTTCAAAACCTCCTTCTAATCTGCAGATAAGGTAGCAAACAGATTTTGAAATAACCAACAGCATATCTTCATGTGCAAGATACAAGTTATTAAGCTTTTGAACAGTAGACTTGAGCCATTGTTGTTCCCTTTAGTAACATCATTTTTTTTTAAATAAAAAGAGGAGTGGATTACCAGTGAGCTTGAACAAATGTATATACTTTGATGATTTTGAAAATTATTTGATTCAGAATCCTTCTCTGTCATGAATATATGCAGATGGGCCTTTACACAGTAAACCAACATGAAAATCAACACATGGAGTTTTCAGTATTGAAATTGGTATTTTCTTTATTCTATTAGGATGAGTGTTAGTCATTTGAAGCAGAGAGATAGCATAGAAATTTTCAACATCCTACTTGAATTTTGAAATTTTGGTCCATTGGAATCCTATGGGGAAAATAACGGGCGAACATTGACATACACCAGAAATATATAACGGTTGTAACACATTGACATACATCACATGGCAGGCAATTTTTCATAAAGTTTAAAACATATATAGTCTTGGACATTTTCCTATGATGGCATATAGTCATACCTGCCACACAACCAAACGAGAGCAATAGGTGATGCATATCAGGCTTAGTAGCGCATGAAATAGGTAACGGTCGAACAGTATGTCAAAAATGTTCGACCGTTATAAATGTACCACAAAAAATTGCGAAACTCAAAAAGTATACAGTGCATGTAGTTCCTTTTGTGTAGTACAGATTCCTACCATGAAATAGTTTATAAAAACCATGGAAACTTCATTTGATGATGCACATGGGGGTATAGAGGTACGTTTGAAAAAAGATTGACATACACATGAGTTACATTTTTGTATGTCAAACTTCTTAAAATTTGCCACCTGTGCCCCATGTGCACCAAAAAATGATGTTTTCAGTGTACCACTACTCGCTAAGATTCTGAGTGCATAACATGATGTCATAACATGGATCATATACATTTCAAATCTTTTGAGTTATGCCATTTTTTAAAGAAAATTTATAACGGTCGAACAATTTTTACATGTTCGCCCGTTATCTATTTCATGCTGTACTGAGCGTGATATATACATCATATATTACTCTAATTTGGATGTGAGTTAGACATGACTGTATGCCATCATAGGAAAAGGTCAAAGACTAAGTATGTTTCAAACTTTATGAAAAATTGCCATCTATGTCATGTATGCCAATGTTTTGCAACCGTTGTATTTTCTTGCCGTATGTCAATGTTCAACCGTCATTACCAAGGATTCTAATGGGCCATTTTTTCAAAATTCAAGTAGGAAGTTGAAACTTTTTACTCTAGCTCTTTGCTTTAAACGAGTAATATTGAACATTACAGAACATTGGAAATATAAATTTTAGGGGTGGAAAACCTCTATGTTATCATTTCGTGTTGGTTTACTGTGTATTTGACCAGATACAAATTTCCCAGCAGTGAAACATGGAGAAAACCGTTACCTTCTTCACAAGTTGTTCCTTTGAATCCAATGGCACAAATGCATTTTCCACTGTTCTCATCACAAATGCCTCCGTTATAGCAGTTATCACATATACCATCACACGCATCTGGACCCCATCGATGAGCAGGACAAGCTGATGTTATGAAAAGATCATGCAAAGATGTAAATTATGATTATGCAGCTGACATAATAGTAAATTATTTACTATATAGTAAAATGTACATAGGCTGCACCGTCACTATGCTGAATGTGTATCGTCACTCATCAAATCTAAGATTTGTTAGTGAAACACTTAACCAAGAACTTTATAGAACTCCTTTTCACATTTTGGATCACAATGTACCAGCCAGGGTCTATTTTCATATTCTTTACTGCACCTATGTCTCTGATGAAGTTCTAATGGGCCTGGCCTATCCAAGTGTGATTGCTTACATACCACAGTGACAAAAGTAGGCATTTGGAAAAAAAACTATCCAAAAATACAGGAGCTTATCCCCCTTTCTTAGTTAAAAATGTTGATCATATCCTCTGTTTAAGTAATACACACATTTCTCAAGAATTCTGTCCTTGCTCTCACCCTATTTTTAAAATTTATAATATTGAGACAATTGCTTCTGGTTAACTTGTGATGCTTGTTTAACACAAAACAACTACATTGAGACAAGGAAATTCCTCATGAAAAACTTTGGATTAAGGAAAGATCTATCTGATATTTATAAAGAAATGTAACTAATACCAATTAGTCATACAAGTAATTTCTGTAATTGCAGCATTAACCTGTCACATCTTTCTCGACTGTAACCAATTTACCTTTTGGGAAGGATGTTCCTTAAAGCATAATTCAAATCGGAGGTACAGTAATCCATCTCAGATAACAGAAATTCATCATACTTTAAATTAGTAATAAACATTTTACATTAAAGTAAAATCAATAGGTATCGTCAGATGTTTTATTTGAAATTAAATTGAATACCAGTTTAAGGTAATCAATTAAAATTGTATTATTGTCCAATTGAATGTAATCTGAACTAAATTTCATAGTTTAACGAAAGAGCTGGAAATTGTCTGCATCTGGAAGTAACAACCACATTCAAAAAAACGTGAAAGCACATTTTTTGGTTTTAATATATGGTGACATTTAATAGATGCATCTGGCCACGGCAAAGTTAGTCAATGTCATCATGGCAATTGAAGTGAGAAAATCTGTGGATTGCAAAATACATTTTGTGGACGTTTTGACAAGAGGTAGTAAGCCTGCAACAAGTTTCGGATTTGTGGATGTTTGTCAAGATGTTGGCAAGTTTACCACGGTAATTAACATACTTGTACCATCTAACACACTTAACCCATCTCCGAAAAACTGCAATTTTCAGATTATTGTCGTCTTATACACTTATTAAATCTTTTTAAAATAGTAATTTTCAAATTATTGCAGTTTTGCACACATACTGTTCATTATATCATCAAAACTGTCATTTATGTAAATTTTCAGACTTTTGACTTTTTGTCAAAAAAGTTCAACCATACATTAAAAATGAGAATTTTCGGAATTGTAAATCTTTTGTAATTTATTAAATCTCATAAAACACAACTTTTTTGTTTTTACATTTTGGTAAGATGGTAGCAAGTGTGTAAAACTCTCCTTCTCAGACTTTTATGGTTTGGCAGTGTGTGTAATAAGCTTTCAATGTGCATGTCCAATCTGTGCTTCCTTACAATAGTGATGAAGTGAGGATAAACAGTTTATGTAAACATTCCATATCTACCACATATGAAGAATACAGCTCAATATATAAGATGAAATGTTATACAAGGATAGTATAGCTTATAAGAACTTGTTGCTAGCATCACCACATGTGATCTGCATAATGGGGAAAGGAATATTCATTTGGTACAAATAGTTCATACTTGAAGCAACCACCAATCTAGGCACAAGACATTGAGTTGGGATATTCAAATGACCGTATAGACTATCATACTTCATCGGCAAGAGATTGCTATAGTGTCATGAACCACAATAGTGTTTGGCTTTAGCACAAAATATGATTGAAAATGTCTTTGTAACAAACATATTCTTATTAAGTAGCTATTAATTAGTTCATATCTGAATACAACTTTACTAACCTCTTACTATCAACAGTTTTAGACCTTGTTTTGCATCACTCCTCTCACCGTTGATGTGACACTCATAGACACCAGCGTCATCTACCTCAACTGGTCCACTGATAACCCAAGTATCCTGTCCATTAATAACATTGTTCCTTACATTATCCTTCAACCATCTGAAGTCTGCAACATTCTTTGATCCGGTGATGTCCATACTAATGCTTATACCTGTATCACCAGCGTTGACAGTTAATGAGACCAACTCATCACTCGGTACAATATCAGCTGAAATCAAGGACGTTGTAACAAACCATGAGTTATATTGGCTTGGGTAAAATCTATATTGTATTAAATACTAAATCAAACATTTAACAAGCTCTTAACGAAAATATTGTAAGGATAATATTTGTCAGCACTTCTTATATTACATGTCAACATAAATGCCTCAAATAACTTAATGCTGCAGTAACCATATCCAGTAAAACTCTACAAGAACTTTCAATGGTATGATACAAAATTAGCTGGATTTTTACAATTTGCATTCCCATGGATATTGATTTTCTGATGCCACAAAGGGATCTAATGTTAAGTATGGAATCTCATTAAAGGGTCCAAGATAAAGTTGATGCAAATTGTGCAAAGAAGCATGTAACGTGTTATCATTGGCTTTAACTTTTCAACCAAATGTCGTCTTGTTACATATTGAAGTTGACATTTACACGGTCATTATCCTCATCCACATTACTGCATTGCAAATAAAGCCACGTTCAAGGTACAGTGCAGCAATTGTCCAGATTTGTATTAGCAGTACCAATGCATACCCTTAATAACACTATGCTAGATATAATATTTTATGTAATCACTTCAACCACTTTTGCCACCCAGCTTGAATGTTGTTCCCCCAAAAAATGTTCTTGTTAGGAATACATTTGTAAATGTGCAATATATGCACCATTTGCAATATAACATGAGACTTGTAATGTGATGAGATCACATGATGTAACCTATGCTATACACGCTGCAGTAATACATCAATATATAATTATCATATCACCTGTGATAATGGAGTATTATTATATAATTATGTATGACAGGCATACAACTACAGCTGTGAGTAACTCACCATCTGATCTCATAAATATCCCTGAGATTGATGTAGTGATCTTTCCATCTAACGCAGCTTCACATCCAAACACTCCAAAGGCATCATTCTTTCCATCATTGTCCAATGTTACTCTCCAATGTTTATAAGTACCATCATTCCAGACTGGAGCTGGTGGATCTACATTTTCATCACCATCATTCCTCGTCCAAACAGTCCTGAAAGACTCTACTCGGGCAGTCGCTGCAATATTATTGGGTTCACTAAGGTGACACTGGTACTGTGTGTTAGTATGTTCAGACTCAAAAGGCTTTACTCCAAGGAAAGTCATCTTTACTGGTTCTATTGAGAGATAACATGTTAACAGTCATTGAACAGAAAAAAAATACAATGAAATTCCTGCAAACAAAACATATGTATGCTCTCATTTTTAACTTTATACCATCCTTTCGTTACATTAAAACAAATATTTTGTATTATAACATGAGGCAATCAAATTTCCTAGGATATATACTACCTGTGTTGGAATTATTGGGGGAAAAAAGAAATATGTCAGGGTCACAAAGAAACTAGTAAACCAATAAAAATTATGGCATAAAAACAATTTGGTTTGAATCCAATCATAATATAACAATTTATAATAAATATAATATACTATAATAAAAAAAACAAGAGCAAAAGATGATTAACATATATTGCAATTACACACCAGGAAAGCAACCTAACTTACAAACAACCTCACTAACAACCAGAGAGCCAAGTGGCTGAGTGATAAATTCCTCATTATATATTTAAGAACCTTGAACAGTAATACTGTTCAGAGTTTTTAGTGTTAAACATTATTTACATAAATTTATCTGCAATATCCACGCTGTTTGTAGATTTCCATATCAACTAACATGTTAATTCATGCTGTACTTGAGACATTTGTACATTCAAGAGCTTTCAGACTTTAACTTCTAATAATCTCAAATGACAGTTGACTTCCCAAGAAGCAAAATTATTCTGGTACTCACTAATGTAGACCTAAATACCAAATATTCAAGTATTTGAAATTTATATGTTAAAGTTATCAACTTTACAAGGTTTACATAGTTGAACTTAAATGACCTTAGATATTCTTCAAGCTCAACAGGTTCCTGGTACTCACTAACATGGATCCACGCTCCTAGCATACAAGTCATTCAAACTTTTTCAAGGTTTTCAGACTCGACCTCTATTGACCACAAATTACCTTTGATCCCCAGAAATTCAATAACGTTCTTGTACTCACTCTACATACCATTTGTGGTCATTGTAGCACAACCTTTAATACAATTATCATGTTTAAAAGGTTTTCAGAATGTGACTCCACCAATTTAATTCAATTGGTATTTTTCACACACCATTGGGGATCAATTCACATCCTAAGTATGAAGTTCTGTTCTAGTTTAATTATGGTGTTCACAGACAGGGTCACATACATACATGTACACATGCCATCACACACATCACCATCTCACAGATCACTTTGCCTCTTTCAATGAATCAACAACATACAAACCAGTTCTGAAGTTAATACTACAAAACGTTGATAATATAACACATAGTGTTCATACTGTACAGTAGCCTGCTGTGCCCAGTATTCATCGAACTAACATTTAATACAAACCTTACACTGTGATTGCAAACCTGTAACTTGCATTGGTAGAATGAGAGCAGGGTTTGGCAATTTTAGTTTTTATTAAAACGAAAACAGTTTTCCTAGCTAAGGATAAATCAGATATTTTTTATTTGAAACGTTTTGGTATTTTGTAATCCAGTGTTTTCATGCAAATATGTAAACATTCAATGTAACTAATTGTTGTAGCTCCCCAAATGTTTGCTATTTACTGACTTAAATGCCAGTGGAAATGCCAGTAGGGATCAAAAGCCCTGTAGTATGGCTGAATAGAAATACAATTTTTAATGGACTAGCTACTCTCTTAAGCCTTTGCAGTAAAGGTGTGTATTGTTATTCAGAAAAAAAACAAGTGTTAACTTTAATTGAGCTAGGATTTTGATTGTTACAAAAATAACAGGGCTTTCCTCACTGACTTTCAAATTCCTGCATTTGCCCTTGCAAACTTTGTAAGAAAAAAATGTAAACGTTAAGTCTGACGCCATAAAATATTATATTTTTACATTAAGTCTTGTGGACGTTAATTGTATCGGAGTTTCTGACCTAGTCTTTGTATATTTGTTGACCTATATATAGATCCGTCACTATATATATTAACCGCAGCTGTTCATTTCTCAAAAAGTAAAAGCTATATTCAAAAATACAACTTAGACTGACAGCAGTGGATTTTAATAATCTACAATATATCCAAATTAAATAAATGCCTGAAGTCATCCATTCATACCATTTTGCCCTTCCATTCATAATTGAAGAAATGTGGTAAAATTCTTCAGCTTCAGCAGACATTTAGGCAAAATAGAATAAATGGGGACATTGTTTTCCTTTTTTATGTTTCCAAAAGGTAAGATCGGAGTAATATGTAGCACTGTACCAGTTAAAACAATGCTGCCCATTGTTTGAATTGCATATCTAACACGGAAGTGTTAAAGCTTCAGATCTGTTTAAAAAAGAACTGTTTTAAACTACCAATATGACAGTAACCTTTGATTTAGACAGGCATAACAAAGCTATCACTCTGCTGCATGCAAAACATACAGTTACTTCCTCTTAAGATTGAGACTAGCAACGATTCCCATTATATAAATTCAATAGTGCGTACATTGCATGCTAAAGGTTAAGGAAAATAGTATACCCTTTATCAAAGTTCTTCCCCTAAGCATACATAGGACAGCATTTGATAATTGTACATATTTTATTATGATTACATAGAATAGATGTTCAAAGTCTAGAAATAATATTATCAAGGTGTACACTGTGCCATGCAATATATGTGAATGGTGAAGGTCTCATACCAATGTACAGTAGAAACAGCACAGTGAGCTCACAGACCCAAGTAGATATTAAAATGTAAAACAAGATGTTGAATTTCCCGGTTATTGAATAACATACATCTCACCGTTGTTGTAGGATATGAGAGATTGAAGTTATGTTAAACATATTGACGAAGGTTACACTTTTTCTTTCCTGCTTAAATTACATTCATAAAATCATAGCTACCATAGATGAAGGGAATCGGAAGGGGAATTCAAGAAACAGTTTCAAATTAAAACAAAAAGGAATGAAGAGAAGATGATGTATTGCCTTCATTTTCTTGAAGAATGAGAGGTGAACACGACTATGAGTTATAAATTAAATAGCTCACATGATTTTTGCATAAATAAAGCAAACAAGTACATTACCCCATTCACAAACATTATCAGTGTAATTACATTAATATCACTTTAGCTGATATCACAAGTCTAATACGGATCCAAATAATGTACAGTAACCTTAACAATTTGATAATGCAAGGGTAGAAGTTTCGTTGCTTTTACTATTTATTATATTTCATATCACAAGTATAGGCATAGCATTGCTACAAACTTTAAACGATATCAACACTGTGGACTGCTGTGAAAGCAACAACACAAACACAACATTACCATTTTGTCCATAACTGAGGAGTGTTTGCCACAGCAGCAACGTAGTCACAGCAATGACCTGCATTTTGTAAGTCATCTTTTCTTCTGACAATATATTTGTTAAACCTGAGAGGAAATTCAAGTGAATATATATTATATAGTATGTACAATCATAAACCTCCGTAACACTATGTTGTGTACATGTGACTATCTATGTCTACACTAAACAGAACATTTCTGATGAGTTATATAGTTATATCTCTGAATTTGCAATTTGGCTTTATGCATATCAGAAACAGAGAATGAAAATCAAAGAATTGTCCAAAAAGATTATTTCAACGCAAAACACAATTGATACTTGAAGGAAACAACATTTAAAAGTTATAGCTTCAAGTATGCAGGTTCACTATTGAAACTGGTTGATCACTTTCTCAAGTTGGTAATGACATTTTCGCACTGTGAGAATATTTTTTTCTAAACATGAATTGAAGACAATATTTACATTTAATCTGGTCCTATTAGAGCTGGTATCCTAAAATTCACATTTGAAACTATAGCACTTACAAGAAAGTTAAAATTACTAAGTAATGTATGGACTTTACTCAAAAACTCTTTAACATGAAAGTTCAAATATTGATGAGTGTACATTTATCAGCATACTGTAAATATTGTAAATGAAGAGTAGGTATGTGGCACATACAGTAAACATGCATTTTGGAAATTTCACGACCTTACCAAATAAGCAGAGAGTAAGCCTATAGCCTAGTAAAGTGTGCAAGTATTTCTAAGTGCTAAAGTTTTCAGAATCAGAAAGTCGAAACTATTACTTTCTTCCAGTTGGGTCCATTGTCTTGTACTTTTATATCCTGCTTTAAAGCCCTTGTTTTGACCAGCAGTTTGGGTATTACCACTCGGAGCAGCATAAACATCAAGTTTCAATTTGAAAAAGATTAGGAACAGTTCATAATTTCATTACAAATGCTTTGAAGCATGGTATAGGACGACAGTATTGACTCTAGCATTTAGCATTAAAAGAAAAATTAACCCAATTGGCTGATTATATATGAACAGCAATGTTGAATAAGTTTTTGCTGCTCAAAATATTCATAAAAATAGTACTGTCAAAGTTGATATTTCCACTGGAATCATGTCAGGTTAAAAAGTTCGGCTCAATGAGCTAGCTACTACACCCTACAGTACAGGTCTAATGTTGTCGTATATTTTATTACCTCGGCTGTACATTATATTGCAGTACAAATTTAAAAATATGACAATGACTATCACCACAAACACTACAACAACTTGATGCAATATGTTGGAAAGGTCTAGAGTTGTCTGAGAATTCCCTGTGAGCCATTAAAGCACCATTTTTTAAATAAATCTTATTTAACTAATTTCCAATCTTGTTTAGGAAATTTAGTTTAAAAAGTTGAACATGAAGTGTAATTAGATGAGCCATTTAGGCTAGGACTACGTCTAGTTGATCAGAAAGAATATGCCAGTTTGCATATCCTTCCTAAAAAGTCTTCCTGAATAATACCAGTTGTTTCCTCTTACTAACGTAGCTGGGATATAATCATACCACTGCTGTAGCCTGCGTCTGACTAGTTCAAAACAACTGTGCCTAACTTAGAACACGCAAACTGCCACTAGCCTATAAACATAACGACCCTAGGCAAGGTTACAGTAGATCTTAGTTTGTTAGACCCTCTGAAAGGCCTAGGCTACTAATATGTATCCCAATCCAAGCTTCAAAGTCTGAGTATGGTGTTGAGTGAGCCTTAGCTTGTTGGCCTATCCCAATTTCTCATGAAAAGAATATGAATGCTACATGTCAGCATTCTTTAACTGCTAAGAACGACAAATAGCAAGCAGCTCAGCCAACATATCCAGGCCCATTCAAAGTCTGACCCCCCCCCCCCCCGGTGACTGAACCACACACAGTAGGCAGATTACTTACCACCGCTGCAAGAAACCAGTCACTATCCTGTAGATCGTTCAAAATCTCTCAGTACAATGGTTCATTTGGGTATGTACATGATTGGCCTTCTGCTCCCTCTCCCGGCATATCTTCATGTAAATTGTGCAAACATTAGTATCATATAGGTGCATTTTTTATGTGGAGTCAGTGTACGGTAGAGTAGAAAGGACACCACATTAACGACAACACACATTGTAAAACGATAACAAAAATTAAAAAAACAAACAATGGAAATAACCGCTTTATCGAGATATATCTTAAAACTGTTGCATAAAACTGGAAGGGCACGTGCCCCTCCGACCGTGCTTCATCCTCCCCTTTTTGTTACTGTTCTCTTAACTTGTAGGCCTATGCTATGGGGATTTTTGTTTTGGAAGGCCTAGCTAATGTCTTTAGTTTTGGCGTGTTTCGTGTTTTTATTGTTATCTGAAGCCATAGATTTCACGAAAGATGCAGTCTTATGCTCACAAAATATAACAAAACATGACTATTGATAGGCTTTCGATCACGACAATGTCTGTAAAGTTCTGACGATAACCTTACATTTCAAACTGAGACCTCACTAGATAGGAATTTTCATAGAACAGCAGCGTCATTGAGTAATTAGAGTACATGTAAATATTGTACTGTTTGATCATACTTCCCATGTAATGTAGGTATAGCCATAAAACACTGTCAACAGCACATAAATGCCTGTTTTTGTCAAATTTTATTTGACTTATATTGCAAGAAAACGCCAAGGATTTGTGTTCATGGTTGCCGTTGGCTGTCACATTCAACAAACAATTGTTTTTTCCGCTTCCCAAGCAATATGATGCAACTGACAGAAGGGGTTGTGTAAAATTGGCAAAACGCATCTCGAAGCTCCTTATATCTGTCCATGATTGTTACATTTTCGCGAGAGTGACATTGATAAACGATATCTATGAAACATACCCTTCTGGGTCGGCTTCTTTAAATGCAACAAATTTGTTTAAGAATTGTTATTTTCGGTGGTAAGCTACAAGATTTTGTTGTTGTAAATATACGACATCGGTGTGCAAAAGGGAGAAGAAGGGGAAGGAGACCATCCCCGCCTTCATCGTTTTTCGGGGGAAATTCGTTCAGGATTAAAGTTATATATTCACTCGCGGTAATATAGACCAATAGTTAATTGGTATCCAATAGTTATCAACAAAATCACTTGACCAAAGTCTTAGTTTGTCGTTTGGTTTCTGTTCAATGCTTATTTAAAACAAAATATAGACTTTAAATATATATTTTTAGCTATAGGCTATTGTTTCTAATCTTCCAATTGTTGAGTCATCGCATGTAAAATCTTCCAATTGTTGAGTCATCGCATGTAAACCAGGAAGTGATAATATGTGAAACATTTGAATGCATGGCTACGCAGACTAAAAGGCGGCTAGACCCTGTTTTGGATATACCGAACTGCACTGCAATATACACACTGTGCAAATTTTGTACGTGCGGGTAAAAAATTGACAGGGGAAGTTCGGGGAAGACGGAACACTCGTTCCGTTTGGTCCTTTTTTTCTGTCTATCTGAGCCTCAGCCCGAGTGTGGGTAAAGCCGTGTGTTCACACCAGACAGTAAATAGGCGAACAAAGTTTTCGTCGATAGACACAATTAAACGTACCAACAGATAAATATCAGCCAAAGCATTAGAAATATATACTTGAATTTGACATTTGTTAATACGTATTAACAAACAACAACCATTGAAAGTATCGTGCTTGTGTCATTCAATAACTTTTCAAGGATGTCCTGTCTCGAGATGGTTGATTGCATGAATGAAGCTTATTTTAACTGTCTAATCCGTCTACTATTCCACTGAGAAGTTGGATCATAGAACTGGGAAAGTGTATTTTCTTCTTGAGAAATACTGTTTTCCTCTGTGGATAAATGATGCACAAGTTAAAACAAAAGAAGACATTTTAGCTGAAGTGACTTGATAACACCATTCACTCTGCCATAGCATTAACACAATGGAATAAAATTGAAATCTAATTATTCATCTTTGCTACGGGGGAGGCGTTTGCGCCTCAAGATTAAACAAAATTCTGCAGCAAGATTGCTAAGCTAGCATCTAATTCAGCTACCTGAAAATTACTTTAGTTCCTGGTCGTTTATTTACACGTTGCTATCTTGGCAACCAAGTTCAAACTGACTTAAGTTGTAACTAGAAGTCTTACATTCTTCTCGTGTGGAAATGATGATTTCAAGTGTGAATTTAAGCCCAGTACGATAAAAGAGTATACACTTGTTTTCACTTCAATGAAGAAATATCACACCGAAAGGTTATTAGGAGTCCGATGTTACGATGAGATACACATATTTTTTAAGTCCTCTGGCAGTTATTAACATATTTCAGAAAGACAATTGTGCAATTTTTTGAAAACTTTGGGAAATACAAAAAAAAAAAATAACCGTACTGGGTTACTGTAAATAAATATATACCGACGGAAGAAAATGATCGATATATAAACCCAATACAAACCCTGAATGTTGCTCTATTCCAGGCTGCAAATTCTCATTTTAGCGGCTATACAAATAAGCTTGAATGTTACGCATTATCGTAGAATCACATAATCAGTACTATAAGTAGTAAAATAATCAGACGAAGGTTCAAAACCGTTTTGTCAGTTTTGTTTCTCATAGATGCTAGAAAGTATTTAATAAAAACTTGAAAGAAATCATTTTTAAATGAAAATAAGACAACAACAAATTTCTTTATTTTCTTCGTGTTTTCGATAAGACTGACTCAAGAATAAATACTGACGGGTTTGTTTTTTCCTTTGTATATACTGCTTGTGTAATGTTCATATTTCTGTTATAATTTTTATGTCCATTTTAGTTTTGAATTTTGTATGCTTTACGTTTTCCTAAATTTTGTTTATATACTGCTCGTTTACTGTCATACTTTCAACTACTTTATTTTATATTATTTTTTTTAACTGAGGGCCTCGGGCAAGTTTAGCCCAGGCTAAAGGAGTTACCCTCTTCTATGCGAAAGTTCAAATAAAAAATAAATAAAAATAAATACGGACCATCATGGTTTGGAAAACAAAACAGATAAAACATGTATACAGTAAGTATAGTTATATATTACCGTTGTTTAATATTCTGTTTGATACAGATCACTGAACAAACGCAATCACTTTCACATTACATGAACAGGTTGAACTTAAAAAGTGAAACCTAGTCACTTGTTACTTTTCTCATGCCATCACCGAATTGTGTATTGTATTTATTGTAAAGTTAGTTATGTTTACTTGCTTAGGCTACTCCGCGACCACACACCCTCGTGATTTGAAATAAAGAAATACACAAAGTAAAGGAAGCAGTGAAAACTAGTTTCACTAATCAAATGCGATGTGAAACTTCCCATGTATTAGTCACCGGCATTAATGGGTGTACTGTAAATACTGCTATTGTATTCAGCGAGATTCTGATACCGTATCTGTTATATCCTTGTTAAACCAGGCAAGACATGTCTCTCTATTCAACGCAGATAAAGACAATTTATTGGGGGTACCGTTTGCAGACTGGTTTTTATATACGATTTATTGTGAGTTCATACTAAATACGTACGGAAAATATATATTGCTTATTTTATGCTGGTCGTCTAGGTAGAGAGAATACATAGGTGGTATAGCAATTAACAATTAGATACTAGAAGATCTATGTATAAATTGAAATTTTGAACAGTTGCAATCGTCGAGTAGAACCAACGGTTTGTTAGATCTCAAATAAAACCAGCTTATCACTGAGGGTTGCCATCTGTATATGTTACGGAATTGTTACGGCCTGAGGTATACCCAGACCATTATTTGTAATATTCTTTGAACAGCAAAATATACGATGACTCTTACATCAAAGATAATATAAGTGAATCCAGTGTGTTAAACATATAATGAATATTCACTTCTTTAAAGCGTTCAATTTAGAATCTTCGTTCTTGCGCTTTATCTGTATCATTTTGAAAATTAATTAAAGTTGTAACCTGGTCAAAATGTGAAAGTAGCAATTACGTTGTCTTTCTTACAACGATTGAATGAAAAACGTATTTTATTACGTCTGGGTAAAGAATACAACTTCGAATGTTTGAGATATGAATATCCCTATTATCTAAATTTTATAACTGAGTAAATGTGAAAGTACAAATTAAAACATCTGAATAACGATACAACAAGGCAAGCAAAAATATCGATATATTTTCTTCGAAGGCTCCTGTGATTTTCCTAATATTCTGAGTACTTAAGGAAAAAATAACTTTCGTTAAAGTAAGATATTGGTTTATGTAGGCTAATGTCACCATTTCTGCCACAAAATGTTATTGCAAGCCCGTAGACTGCGGGCGGGAGGGTGGGATGTTGGTAGTGGCAGGCAGATGCCCTTGATATTTCCACTTCCTTAATGAAAGTAGGCCTACGGTAATGTGAACGCCTGGACAGTATGCGCTAATTTAGTTTTTGCGAAATGTTAACATTATTTCTTCTGATTTCATTAGTCAGTAGTGTGCAACTTCAAGATTCTAGGTACGGGTTGCTTTTATTTCTTCAATTACTTGAGTAAAATAAAGTGATTTTTACTAATTAAAAAAAAAATTGAAGTTTAAATTACTAAACATAAGATTTAAAAAAAAATGTTACGATGCAACTTACAAGACCTGGGAAGTGCCATTTCCGGCAAACTGGAAGGCATTTACAGCAAATATTTCCTTAATATGCTACTCCAACCGATGTTATCGCTCCGCTTAGATAGTGTCATGATGGTCCCATCTGAGAAATGTCCCCCCCCCCGGTCCACTATTTTTTTAAGGGCCCTGGTATAAATGCACATGATAAGCATCACTATGTTACATTTGAACGATACATGCTGTTTCTCGATGTTTGTTAGCTGCCCGCTAGAGATTTTACCCAGGCAACGGCCCTGTACTAAATTACATTTATACAAAGAGTATTGCATTATTGTTATACAGACACGTTTCATCTATCTTTGTAATTTCACAACATCAAGTTTTGTTCTTAACATACATATTTTTCGTGCCATTTGCTACAAGCAGAGATATTTACAGTTATGAAATACAAATATTGCTAATATCTTTCAGTAATTGGAGTATTAAGTAAGATACAATTTTACTGCGTATTATATGCGAACTGCGTATTATTTGCTTTCTAAAACCTACAACTCTGGGTTCTTTTCTATATGTTGGCATATTCTGGTTCTTGTGGATTATCTTCCTTGAGAATGTGGTGACAAAGACCGTAATCATCCTGTGAACAAAATGAGGATACTTTATATGAACTGCATAGTATTTCAAAGTTACAACTGCGTTTCACTTTGCTCGTTATGTATGTTTTAACACTACATTGGTATAGCACAGCCAAACATTTTGCAAATTAAAAGAAAAGTAAATCAAGATAAAATTTTGGATATATTTGAAAATTTTGCATCAGATCATGTTACTGCAAAGTAGTTTAGCAAAGTGAATCACAAAGACAGGAAATTTGGACTATATTCCAGTGATGATCGTAGGTTTACACCGGCTTTCACTAAGCCTTTTCATTCTACGAGTGTTAAGTGTGTTACGAGGCAAGCGTGTACTTGTTGTACCCTCATCTGCACCAGGGACCGGCACCCCTGTTCATCAGTGTAATCATTGTTAACGACATTTGCTAAAAAAA
This sequence comes from Apostichopus californicus, assembly GCA_020650975.1. NCBI lineage: Eukaryota > Metazoa > Echinodermata > Holothuroidea > Aspidochirotida > Stichopodidae > Apostichopus > Apostichopus californicus. Next base: position 7,050 of record JAIPMN010092928.1, on the reverse strand, counting down.
ATACATTTTGTTCAATTTCAAACCGGAAAAGGTGCTATCACAAAATACTTCTTTCAATAACACTTCATATTCGCAATTTGATGATATGTGAAGGGAATCCCGTTTCCGTTAAGGGATGAACGGGGCATGTATAAGGTTTGTGGAGGACATTCTTACCGCTACTCTAACTGGAACGCATATGACAAGTGGTAGGGAATAACCTTGAATGAAAAGTTGGTTGAGACATACAACAGAAAGGATACTCCGTTCCATTTTTACCAACGAGTACCCGTACTCGAATTAAAGCCAGTGTATTCAGTATGGTGGAATACATTGCTATGAGCAACACATAAACCAACCTTTGAAAGAACCATGCTATGGTTGCTCCCTCTCAGCTGTCGAACTGTGTTGAATAAATCAACTTTGTTTTCCATCCTCATCCTTTCCATTTCGGACTTTACTGCAAGGAAGATTCCAGTCCGACCAGCACCATTTCTGTAGAATGATTTCAAAGGAAATAGTGAGTGTGTAAAGTACCTTAATGTGTATACGTTCGCGGTTATATTCGTAGAAACTTCGAAGCACATTATGATGCCTATAACAATTCCGATCTTGATGGGTAATACTATGGCATCGTTCTGTATCCAATAGATATTCTATAGACTTTCACCGGAAAGAGTACCCTGGAATTGTTGTGTGCTTGGAATGCATTTTTCTTTTGTATGGGGTTTTGTGGGAAGATGTGTTTGCACGGAGAGGCAGAAGATCAAGAACAGTTCTTAGAAAAAGAATGTAATAAAAATTTACATGCAGAAGAGTACAGTATATCGTAAATGTAAACTAGAACACTGTACGGCATACTCATTATTTCTCAATAACTACATCGTTTGGGTTGAGGATACATTGGTTCTTTGACAAATTCAATAATTCATAGAGTTGTCTCCAAATATAGCCAACTATTGGAAGGAAGTGTTATTATAAAGAAGGCAAAGAAAAACATCATTTCTGGCCAGACCAATTAAGAGTAAAATATCTTTTTGTAGAAAATAGCAAAGACATTTATGGCCACAACTGGTTCGAACCTTTGACCTTGGTCACAAGCTCAGCGATCTACCAACTGAGTTATACAGCCCCTATGTAGCTGTTGGCAATCCCTATATAACCATTTCTCTTTCAGGGCGCCTGTCAAAAGCTACATTTCCTTTCGTTTAAGCAGGGAGAACGCCTCAGTTTCATTCGATAGTGAAGGTAGGGTAATTCATGAGAAAAAAATCGGCTTTTTATATATACTGTAAATATACAAGTCAATGAATAATACAAAACGTCTGTTTTCCGTTTCATTTACTTCTATAAGTTTTCTTTTTGTGGTAACGGAAGAATCTGCATCACTGGAAATGTTGTTGATGTCATTATGTATTGAAGTTACGCTATAGATCATGGTTGATACACATGAATGTTAAACAGCTTTGAAAAGTATCGTCTGTATCAGTGGTCCGCAACCTTTAGACCACGACCCAGCCAACATATTTCACATTTTGCCCGACCCATCCATCATCACCGCCCGGTCTCCCCTTCCCTGTCTAATATATGTAATTAAGATAAAATTATAATATTTTTGATAATAGAATAGTTTAATCTACTTCTTAATTGTCAGAAATTTGTCGACTTTGGCTTGAAGACGCGGCAATACAATCCTGGTACACATGTTCCATTTTAGTACGAACGGAAACTCGATAACTATCGTGCGCAGTGTAGTTTACTTTGTAAGTTTTGCATAGCGATCGTTATAGCCTATACTGCTAAACAAAATATTAAATTTCTTCAGATATATGGACAAGCATGTTGTTAAACATTAAACGTTATCCCTATTTCAATAACAACACTGTGAAGAAGTAAACCCAAATGCTCACAATTTTCTGTATCAAAAATAAACTCAAGGGGTTTTACCAACGAGAATACAACACACTCAAACATTGCAAGGAAGTAGGGAGTTATTGTATTTCGTCGAATATATATACCTTCTTATGTTTGCTGCAAATAAAATAATTATATCTACAATTCTGCATACTTAATAGCCATGAAACCAGCAATTATTTTAACTGTGAACATACATCACTGTCGGCAGAGGTAGGTTTAGCCTATTTTAGTGTACTGACCTATATATGTACGTTGTGCCGTTTCATACTCACATGCAGTGCACTACTGTAGGTTCTTCCATGTTGAAATCTCCTTGTAATTTCTCCATCGCTTTAATCAGTGTTGTAACATTACTGCCATGATCCCATGACTTAAGCAACATGTGGTGGACAGGAAGGACTTTCTGCAATCATGAGGATACATTTCAGGTATAAAACACATACAGCAACTGTGTAATATGTTTGACATACGTAACACGTGGATACATTAACTAGAACAATTATTTTCAATGAAGAAGTATGAAAAGCCCAGTTTCATTTACGAACGACATATTTCATTTAATTTACAAAGGTAATCATATATTGGGTTATGACGTTTAACAATTTTAAAACTATTGTTAATTCTGTTGCAGTTACAAACTACTTATCATAAAGATTAGCGCACGGAGACAGTGATTGTGCAATCATACTCGCTATACACATCGCTGGATGATTATGATGTCATTGATATTATTGACTATGAGTTGCAGAAAACTCAATTTTCAATTACACATTACTCTTTTATACTGACCTGTGAATATGCATGGCTTAGGTTGAACAAACAATATTCATATAAACCACAATCTTGCTTTTCTTTGAGGTCTACAGTTATGTGACCAAATTCAGAAGATCCGTTATCTGGCCAGTATTTACAGCATGTCTGGGAGAAACAATGAATTTATTTATCTCATTATAATCGGTTTTAATCTTGAACGTCTTGAAAATGTCCAACACATATTTTGCAAGGTATAAGTAATACCGTTAAAATGTTGATCAATCGGATAGTTTGATGACGTACAACGCGTAGTGCTATTTTTACGATATTTTGTAAATACTCGAAGCTATTTGCAGTCTGCTTTGTTAATTAGCAAGATTTTTACGACAATAATAAGAGTATAAGAACGTAGCAAATCCATTCCACAAGCTAACCAATAATTGGAATAATTTTCAAGACTTCTTTCGACTACTTTAAAGTCATTATCGTTTGCGGTCATTTTTTTGCAAAGCAGATGTATTATGCAGAAATAAAAAAGAAAGAAGAAAAACGAAAGAAAAAAGAATTACGTTACTTGGGAAATCTACTTACGGATTTTGTATGGCTCAGTATATGCATATTGATGAAGATATCCTCCCATCAAAACACCATAAGCGTAACATTTATTCATGGAAAGTTTCAAATGATCAATTGAGCTAAGTGAAAACGCTTGGAATTTATGTTTAATACTCTTACAAATCACAACAAACAAAAGAAAAGACAAAAAATTGTACAATTCTAAAATCATCTTATATTTATGTTACCGTACCATATGAAGCAAACCTCAATACGATCTTTTCCTGTTATGTTCTGCCAGGTACTACTTTTTACAGCATTTTATATCTGAATGAGTTCGGGAGTAACGACCATTTGAAATATGATAAACTTAAATTCTTAACCAATTTCTCTTGTAAATATTGTTGCTCATCGTGTCCAAATTTCAAAGGAAGTTTGAATGAAACTTGATCATGAATACGGTTGCATGCCAGTCTAAGCTGTTATGCTTGGCAGTTCCTTCAACTTGACTGACAAACGTTTTAGATCGTAAAAAAAATATTGCGGCATGTTACAACCGCACTAATATTCCAGACAGCCAAAAATCTAGTTAATATTACTACATGTGCGTGCACCTTCTCGAAAGAAATTGCTAACGTATAGGAAATGGCATATAAAGAACCACATTAGCAATCCAAGCAAGGAACACATTGTTGGAAAAAATTGATGAACCGCATATCAACTTTTAAAATCTGAGGACATGCATTTTCTGAGTCAGAATAAAATGTTGCAATTTACTAATAAGCGGCATAGCAGCCGGGTTTGTTTTGGGAGAGGTACATCAAGTAACACGAATGTTATATCTATCTGGTGCATCTCTTTATAGCATATAGTGGTATGTCTAGCAACTAGCTAAACACTTACTTAAAGTCTCAATACCTGTTTACTGATGGATTTCGGAAAACAAACTTCCGAAGTAGATTCATTGTTTCTTATTCTAAGTGCACTTTGACCAGGTGGGTTTAATGGAGAAAAGCTGTAGCAATAGAGAGAAAGAAATTTATTTTTTGTTGCCCTAATGGCGCGAACGATTTACCGTAAAATTCCTGCAACCTCTCATGTCAGCATGTTCATTATACACAAATGTAAACAAAACAGTCTACACATGCTGTCTTATACTCGTTTCGTCCACCTTTTACAATTCCACGGAGAGAAACGTCTGAAAACATCTTTTTATTCATTGCAATGCTACATCGTTCAGACGGATAGAAAGATATATTCAAGAGAAGGGACCTTAGCCAGGCGAGTCACGAAAGTGAAAGTGATCCTAGGGCCTAACGTTCGTAAACAAAAGAGAAATTTGATTAGCGCGTGATCTGTTGGGCGGGGCTTGCACATTTTGATTCAAGTTTGTAGAATCTACGGACTCGTTAACAATCTGGCGAATTTTATTCAGCTCAAAATTGTTACCAACAGATCACTCTGCATAGAACGTTGTCCTTTTCACTGAGCTTGTATTGCAGTAAGCTGGAAAGGTCGAAGTTTAAATTCGGTTAACAAGTACTGAGACTTCCAACTCACTCATGAGATCACGTCATTAGTATTCTCTTTGCATAAGATGTCAATAGGTTATAAAGACGTTGTCTTAGGTTTGAAGATCGCTTTTTATGTGCATACAACTCTAGAGTTGAAAGCTAAACATTACTGTGAAGTATTCGGTTCCTTTAGTCTTCGCATAGTCGTATTTATGATTGCTGTGTTATCTGAAGATAGCCTGAAGAAACTGATGACGAGAAACTAATAAATAAGCCTATTCTCTCGGAGATTTGGCTATTACTTCATAGTTATCGTTGTAATTAGCTCAGCTATCATGTGCTAATCTGAATCAAAGATACTTTCTGTTCTTACTTCGTCTTTCGGATCCAGCTGGTTCAGCATTACAATCAGAGGACACTTCCAATCGTATATTAGTCTCCAGAAATCTTCAACAGTTGTCGGCAACGGGGATTGGGTGGCAATGAACGCATTTTCTTTGTTGTGAGACTGTTGGAGATAACAGTTAAAGAGTTTACGATTTTATAATTATTTAAAAGGTCTTAGACATACTACATAGTTGTTGTAGCAACATTGATTTTACCTACATACTTAGTAGGCTGGATATTCTCTAATTGATTTGTTAACTTAACAGACAGTTGATAGGCAGAGCAACACTTATGGAATAAATGCACTATATGCAGAAGACTGCCGGTATGAGATGTTCCTTACAAACATTATCCTTTATTTTTATACAATACAAACTACTGAATAAACATTGCATTTCAAGGTCACTTTAAGGTTTTAGTATGAAATAAAGAACCTCACCATAGTAAGACAGGCATTGATGTAGTTGGTAGAGCTAGTCTTGCCCTGACTTTGCAAGAAAAGGCGTTTCTTTTCCACTATAAAATTCAGATAAAAAACACATTTTCACATCATAGTATCATTTTCGCTCTTAACCTTCTTAATTAGAATTACATTGCATCTTCAGCGTGAACTTCATACATATATGGAAACTCAACGAATATAATAATCAGGATCGATAATTGACAAATGGCGTTAATAAGCAGATTACATACATGATGCAATCATTTAACATACCAGGAACCATTGACGGAAATCTGCACCTTGTAGCCTCCTCTGGAGTGGCTTTGTGGGCAGTCTTTGACAATTTGTCAAGCTTGGCTAAAAGCTATAGTAGACAGAAATAACGTATAACTTAGTGGAATACACATGTTTTTGTGGAGAGTAGGCATTCTTATAGCAAGGCTTATTATATTTTTTATTCTAATTTTTATGTTAATGGTATAGGTAAGTACAATCATATTGAGCTAGACAGAATGTCTAAATGACGTATTGTAAAATCTAACAGAGATAGGCTTTTAACAAGTTTTTTCTTGATAACATGGCTGTCAAGTTTAATTATTATGACATTTCGATGGAATCAAACTTCTCATTACATTATAACTATGTACTTGTTTCTTATTCCTGCATTAAAAATTCAATAAAAAACTTATGATGTGCAGTTGGGCAACGTACGTTCTTTGTTGTACATTCTGATCGTTATTTCTATCCAAAGGCAGTACGGGTTAGGCAACATAGTCACATTGCTGTAAGAAATGTTCCATCAATTCCCTACTAAATTTCTCGTATCAAATTACTACTCCAGTCAGTTCGTTATATCCTTTACCAGTGTTACGTACGTACCTTGAATTCATGGATGAGCCTATCCTGGTTAGCTTCCACATCAAATGAAGCAACTTTGTCCAGTGGAATGTCTGTGTTACCACTCAAGTAAAACTCTAAGAGACAGTCATGTAGAAACTTAAATTGTTTCTGTTAAAAATGTCAAGGATAGAAAACAAAATCCTGTTATTTCTGAATAGTTTTACATCAAAACTTATAGCAGCCAACATACAACACACGACAAGAAATGGATTATTAAATAGGAATTGGAAGGAACTGACAGCAAAAAAAAAGAGAGAACATTAGTAATATTCACATGTTCATTGTCATATGTACCTTACTAGTTTCTTTATTTGATTACATGAAAATATCCAGAACCTATTAGCATTCAGTACTAAATTTCCTTATCCACATCGGTATCATCATCACTGATGAACCAAGCCAAGCCAACAGAGAAGCGTAATCAATTCTCACCGCAGTTTGTATCATCATTATTCTGTCTTCCCTCATATTTTCTACAAAACCAAATATTTCGATCTGTTCCTCCGTTTTGATGACATCCATCAGAGAGCAGAGTGCGATGAAAGTACCAGTTCGTCCGACACCGGCGCTACATAACGGATAAATTATGCATACTAATTATGT